>QWTY01032745.1:0-14136 GCA_008033365.1 Pseudorectes ferrugineus | reverse complement strand
TTTTGTACAGGAACATTCAGAAGGAATCCTTCTCTTGGATTTATGATTTTAGAATTTAAAATTTCAGAAATTAAATGAGTGATGTTTAGTGGTTTGATGGGTAGTGGTGTAAAGTTTGGTTGATAACCTGCTTCACAAGTAGATAAAATCTTCATATGGTGTGAATTTACTTCTCATTTTCATCTACCCCTTTCACATAAAAAAAAAAACTCTAAACAAACAAGCAAAATACGGAAATTGTCACTAATAATGTAAGACTTGCACTATCCTGTGTTCAGATGTCTCAGAACTAGAAAAATGCAGGTCTTAACCTTCTCACAAATATGCTAACAGAATCAAAAATTTATGTTAATTTGAAATGTCATTTAAAAGTCACGAAAAATCTTCTGAGTTTATACAAGAAAACGGAATGAAAGCTATGAGAGTAGACATTGAAAATTTAAGACTGGTAATTGATATATGCCATAGTCAATGTTATTTTGATTATCCTACTTTTTTCTACATTTGTTTTTAAGGTATGAGCTGATGGATTTTCACTGTGATTTCTATAAATCAAACTCACCAGAGACTTGGCTCCTGAATCATCACTTATTCTAAGAAATACTGCCTGTTTTTGCTTTCCTCATATTTATTTGCAGTGATAAGAAGCCTTTAGCAAACAGGTGGGTCTTGCAATCTGCTCCAGGGGAAATCTCACCATGGTTGTGTCTAATCTCTTTTGGCTTCTCTGTTTGAATCAAATCACAGGGAGATTTAGAAAAATGCTCTGAAAATACTCTCCTACATGCTGGCAGTTACAGTAAGCAATAGTTCAGCACTGCCAACAGCACAAAGTAAACAACATGTCCCCATGTTTTTGTGACATATCTGAGGCAAGGAAGGGAGTACAGGTTCTTTTAAAGGACATCTAGGATTTTTCTTAAATGGGAGAGTTCAGATGCATGAAGATCAAACCATAGACTGAGCTAAAAATCAGGAGGAATCCTGTTTATCAGCGTTGTACAATAAAAATCCAGCAAAAATCAAACTATTTAAGTGTTTGGAGTCTCATGGAAAAGAGTGCTAGTCATAGCAAATATTGCCAAGAGTAAGAAAAACAGTACCAACTGAGTGACATATCTGTTTCCACATCATGTGGAAAACGTTATTAAGCTCTCTTGTATGTCTGCTTTAGTACAATGTTTAATTACATACCACGTGCAGTTCTTTCCAACATTTCTGAGGATCAAATTAAGGCAGAATACTGAAGAAGACTCTTATCTGTAGCAGTCTCATTTCCTGAGGGAATAAGAAAGTCTCTAGTGAATAAGTGGAACAAAAAAGCTGATCTCAAGCTTAAGACAATTGAATATTTGCTTATCCTTTTTGCTTCCAGCCTCCCAACAATAGTTTTCTGGTTTGGGGGTTTTTTTCCTGTGTGATGCCAGCCTCCCTCTTAGCTAAGTATTTTTCAGATTATCACTATGTTATTGTTTTCTCTCTTTCTTAAGTGGTGGAGGCTTGACAAAAATGCTAAGTGCCCCTTTGTCCCATCCCAAGCCAACCAGTTTGGAAGATCTGCCTCAAAGGCATGAGAACTTTATACCTTTTCAGAAAAAAACAAGCCTGTCTGTGTGTTCTGCCCTAAAAAAACATCTGTATTTTTCTTTCACTTAATTCTTAGTAAAAAGTTAGGAGGAGGCTGACATTCGACACTTAGGCTGTGACTATTTTAGTAAATCAGACACTGCAGAGACAGTTCTGTAGCATGAGTAGCCAAGTGTCACAACCCAGTTTGCAGACATACCACTAAATTATCTTTATTATTTACATCCCAAAACAGAAGGGCCAGAGCCTGGCTGTCTCCCTGGGTTGTGCTTACCAAACTGTGCCAGTACCCAGGCTAACAAGTAGTACAGCCAGTCAAGTCCTCTGACTCCATTCAGCCTTATGGGGTAAACATGGTCTCCAGGTTTCAGCTTGGATGGGTACAAGTGGTAACACGATGAACAACTGAGATGAGCAAGTACTGATGGTCCTTCCCTAAGTTACCTCTTTGAGGCCTTTTTCAAGTGCATTTCCATACTTTTTTCATAAAGTTGCCACAGGAGTTTTATAACTTTTAATTGAAGCACCCTATGATAAGGTTATTCATTATTTCTGTTTCATTATAGGTTTCGTTGGTTGTTTGTGTGTTTGTTTATAAAGGAAACACATACATGAATTTATTTAAGTAAAGTAGGCTGAAGTCTGCCTTCCTATGACATTGTTACCTGAAGTGGTGTGCATCATTTACATTGATTCTGCATTTATAGTTCAATACTAGTATAATTAGAATGATTTATTCCATGAAATGACAGTAAAGCTGTCTTTGTATAAGTACTTGATTAAATCTTTTTCTGAAACTTTTGCTGTTTAGACATGGTAATAACATCAAAGCAGATTTAACATTGTTTAAGCATTGTAATTTCTGTGTTGTTGTTGTTGTTGTTGCTGTTAATACACAAACTGTACAGACCTACCATAATACAAACACCAAACACCTAAACAGCACTTTTCTCTGTGAAGGATGCCTAGACATTTTACAAACTATGCATCATTCTTCACTATGGATATAAGGGTTTTCTGGAATTGCCTCTGGCATTTGATTAGTAGTTCAAGTCAGTCTGAGTCAGGAAATAATATCATACTACTCAAAAAGGGCAACAGTTTACAGATCCAGGATAAAATTATCTGAATTAGACTTGTAATGGTTTTGGCCGGGGTAGAGTTAATTTTCTTCACAATGGCTGGTGTGGGCCTAACTTCCAGATTTGTGCTGAAAAGAGTGTTGATAATACAGGGATGTTTTTGTTGTTACTGAGCAGCACTTGCACAGCACTTGCACCTTTTCTGCTTTCCATGGTGCCACAGTGGTGAGGGGGCTGTCAGTGTGTGGGAAATTGGGAGGAGACACAGCAGGGACAGGGGACCCAAACTGACCAAAGGGATATCTCAGACCATATGGTGACATGCTCAGTACATAAAGAGCCGGGGGAAGAAGGAGGAGGAGGGGAATGTTTGGAGAGATGGCATTCATCTTCCCAAGTCACCGTTACATGCATCTTTCCAGAGGATGGCTGAACACCTGCCTATTCATGGGAAGTGGTGAATTAATTTCTTGTTTTGCTTTGTATGCATGTGTGGCTTTTTTTTTTACCTATTAAACTGACTTTTTCTCAACCCATGAGTTTTCTAGCTTTTACTCTTTCAATTCTCTCCCCCATCCCACTGGTGGGGGAGTGAGTGAGTGGCTGTGTGTTGCTCAGTTGCTGATTGAGGTTAGCCCACAACAAGGTTCCAAGGCAGTCTCATGAACCAGTATTTCTGCACTTTCAGAAAAGGGTATGGATTATTTCACAAGTTTTTATCTGGCATTCCTCTTTACTGGTACGACAGCCTTCCTCTCATTTTGGGGTTCTCATTCATTGCTAATTTCTGGGCTACAAAATCACTTCTTGGTTGGATAGTAGTCACACCTAAAAACTGAACAAATGGCTGCTGGAGTTGCACTCTTGTCTGCTCCTTCTGCATGGCAGCAGGAACAGACTTGCACAATCACCAGCACTATCTACAGTACTCTGGTTTCTTCACAGTGTCCTGGTTAGATGTAAACAATTTGGTTATTGGAAGTTGTTAACAAGTCTGAAGTGACTTGTAGCAGCTACAAAACAAAGTTACTGAAAAAAGAACTAATATTACTTTAGAGAAACCTTTTTTAAATTAGAATTTAAATTTTTTGATGACAGTTCCTAAAGGGTATAACATTCTTGATGCTTAAATGCCCTATGCTAACCTGTTTATGAACAAATTTCATAATGCACATGGGACTCATTACTAAGAAAGAACAGATGAAAGTTATTCCAGAGAAAAGGCAGCTTTAAAGCAGAACACCTATGCTAAATCAAGCCATGCAATGATGGCCCACTGAAGTTTGAGTAGTTTAACCAAGGACACTCAGCGAGATAACAGCTAAATGAAGAAGGAAATATGACATTATATAAATGCAAATAGCGATAGTTTTGAAGTGGCTAGTTATGCAGGTGGCTAAACAGTACTCATTGATTAAGGTAAAATACTTTTACATATCTCTCTGTTGTGAAAATAGACCTTGAATGCAGCATTTAATTTTAGTTATAAATCTGGCACTGTATTTATGATCTTTAAAAAAATCACAGTTAATTAAAAGCTATTTTCTGAGGACATCAAGGTAATGAGCTATGATACTTGAACATAAACAAGTATGTGCAGATTTTCTTGCTAAGTATCTGCATGAGTTCATGTCTGCAAGTCAAGCGAAAACCCACTAAAGCTCATTTTTTTTTCCAGATGAGAGAACATGGTGGGATGTTTGAGACATCAGACACCACAACAATTAACAGTGTCATTTCAGAGCTCACTGATGACTTCTTTTAGATCCCTTTCATGCTTAATGCCTGCTTGTGAGTGACTCTGTGTGTAACGTCATGTTGTTTCTCTCCTCAATTTTAGTGCATTTCACACTCAAGTATGCAAATCTCCCCCATCACCTATAAAGCTTCAGGCCTTGCACCTTTATAGCAATAATTATCTTCAAGACTCAGAGAGAATATCAAATCTCAGAGCCTTTTCTGTGCTAGGCCAGAGACTTAGATTTCTCCATGCCCTCTGAGCTGTCTGCTTTGACAGCTATGGAGATATGGATTACTTGGGGTTTACCATCATGTCCCATACACATTGGAAAATCTCCTAATCTAGAATTGCCAAAAGCTTATTATGCTCAGAGGGAGATAGATGACCAAGTAATTCAGTAATCAAGTAAGTAACTTTGACTGCCTAGGGAACCTCTCTCATCACATTTCTGTCCTGCTTCCTCCTCACACTCCATTGTGACACCATTAAGTGGAGTTACTCCTGATTTACTCCAGTAAGCAACATAAAGAAATGTGGCTTTTGGTTCCAAATTCACCTGGTTTAGGAACTGTCAACCAAGGTGATCCAACCGATCTTAACTGATGAGAAAGTAACTGAACCAAAAGGAATTTCACAGGTCAAGGGAGGTGATCCTCAGCCTCTACTCGACCCTAGTGAAGTCACATCTGGAGTGTTCTGTTCAATTCTGGTCTACACAGTTCAAGAAAGATAAGGAGCTGCTGAAGAGGAGACCACAAAGATGATCAGGAGTCTGGAGCATCTCTCTCATGAGGAGAGACTGCAGGAGCTGCCCCCGTTTCTCAGTCTGGAGAAGACTGAGAGGGGATCTCATCAATACATACAAATGTCTCGAAGCCAGGTGCCAAGAGGATGGTGCCAGACTCTTTTCAGTGGTTCCCAGGGACAGGATGAGGAGCAATGGCCATAAAGTAAAACACAAGAAGTTTCACCTCAAAGTGAGGAAGAACTTCTTTACACTGAGGGTGGCAGAGCACTGGAACTGCTGCCCAGAGAGGTTGTGGAGTCTCCCTCTCTGGAGACATTCCAAACCCACCTGGACACGTTCCTGTGTATTCTGGTCTAGGTGACCCTGCCTTGGCAGGGGGCTTGGACTGGATGGTCTCCAGAGGTCCCTTCTAACTCTAACTGTTCTGTGATTCTGTGAGTCCAAATTCTTACGTCCCAGAACATACTCTTGGGAAGCCAGTTACATCCTGCAAGGTTTGGGAACTGGAATATTCTCTGCAAGCTGTAGCACCACAGCCTCACTTTATTCACAAAATAGGGATGATAAAGTTGCTCATATCTGAAACAGGACGGAAAATAATCAGTTACTATTATTCAGAATCAAATTAAGATATGTCCTGAAATACAAAGGCTCACATTTGGATTCTTTTCTCTTTGTGCACTGCTGACACCAAGGACCTTAAAATATCTTATAAATACCTCTTAAGGAAGGAAAATAAAGGCATTGTCAGGAAGTGGACATGACTGCAAAGTCATTTTTACAGGCTTTGGGAAAACAATACATTTTGAAAAACCAATAATAATAATAACAATAATAACAATAATAAAAATAACAACAACAACAACAACAACAATAATAATATTAAATAGTAGGATTTTTTTAGTCCTGAAAAGGTAAGGTTTGCACAAAATGTGTTTTGCTGTATTTTGACTGTGAACTGTTTGAATATTTATAAATGCTTATAAGAGTGAGGAATGATTATTGCTGCACATTGATAAAGAAGTCCCTTCTGCCTCAACAGGACTAATAGCATCTGCAGTGCTGAGACTCATAAAGCATTACTGTTGGCTTTTAAGATGATTCATAGGCCAATTTTAACAGAGAGAGGAATCTTAGCATAGCATTGGGAGTCAGCAGTTCCTCCCTTCTGATCTGGGCTCTGATACAAAATCTTCTTTATAGCCTTGAGCTGTTCACTTAATCTTTCTGCCTCATACTCCACATTTGTGAAATATGTAGTTACCATATTCACCTAACAGTAAAGAAAGGTCATTGTTTCTCTTCTCCAAAAATATTTTCCTTAGGCCATACCTCACCTCAAAGTCACATGAGAACTGAAAGTTATCCTGTGGACTTTGAACCTTTGAGACTGGGTTAAAAGTTTGTCTGTTCTTGATGCCACATAGTTTCTCTCCGCAGAAATATCTACTGGCAAACTCAGAACCTGAATTCTGGATACACGGGCTATCTGACCATAGCACAGACCTGAATATAAATAATGTGGATGCTTAGTGAGCTTCTGCTTGAAGGTGGAAGGAAGAGTCCACTTAAAAGACAGTATAAATGGAGCTCTTGCAGCTGGGGTGGTAGCTTTGGTGCCTATGTTCCAAATATCTACTGTATGATTTTTTACCAAAAAAAAAGGTAGGCAATTCTCACTTTGATCCACAAAGGGATCTCTTTATATTCTTTTATTGAGAAGCCATGAGTACTATTATGTCTTTAGTCCTGCAGAAAACTCTGCAGCATGCTAATTCAGTAAATGTCCAATTTGCTTTACAGGAAACTCATCCATAGCTTAGAAACATATCATTCAAAAGAAATAAGTTTTTCTTTTCTTTCAAAATAGTAGCAATATTAAAAGGATAGCTCCACAGCCCAGAAGAATATTCTACAAAAGAAATGGATTTTTTTTTCTTTCAAAATGGTAGCAATATTAAAAGGATATATTCATGAATAGTCTAGGAACTTTACTCAGTGTTTTTTAACTCTTAAGTGGTCCATGCTATTCTTTGAAAGCCCATTGTTCTCATTTACTGTAGAAGCTGTATTATGATATTACAGAATATTAGTTCTAGACTCCTCTTGCCGGATGTTAAACAACACCATTGGGAACCTGGCAATGAGAAAGATACATTAAGAAATATTATCTAAACCAACAAACAGTGAGGACTGGTTTCCCTGAGCAGCTGGGAAGTCCGATAGAGGACTATCCATGCTATCTCCCAAACACAGTATCTCAAGTATATCAGGAAAGAAAAAGGAATTGCCAGAAAGTCACATCCTTCTGTTTCTCTTCACTGGCTAATGATACCAACCAACCAAACCAAAAGATTTAGACCACTGTAAAAGGAGAAGTGCAGCTCTGATCTGTCCCCCCAAATTAACACCACAATTTAATCTCACTTAAGTGTTTCAGGTTTGTTTTTTTTGTAATTAAATAAGTCATGCAGCATAATGTCTCTACTATTCAGTAGAAGAGCTGCAAATGAAAACTTGATTCTTATATTCTACAAATGTATTTCATGATAAAAGAAAACTGCTCTCAAACACCGTGCATACATCAATTTGTTGAGGAAGTTGAGGAGCAACGGAGTGGGGCCTGTGACTGTCAGACTCTGTAATCCAGCCAGTAAAAGCAACATTTAACCTTTGTTTAGATTGATGAATCTCTAATAATACTCTTTAATGGAAGGGCACATTCTAACTCAGAGTAAATACAAGCTTTTCTGGTAGATTTAAATTGGTTTCTCTAGCTTTTATATCTTGATAGAAGAAACATGTGGTACTGTAAACATGCTTTATTTTTTTCTAATTTCATTCAAAATCTATTCTAAAAATAATTTCTGGGATTCTCCTTCATTCAGTTCCTTGAGTAAGGTTTACTTTTACTGGTTGACAATCCAGTATTTCTAATGTATACTGTTGCCATCTAGTGTCAAAAACCCAGCAGTGTATTTAAAATTCTATTTCCCATTTTTAGGAGAATAAGCACATATTTGTATGTCTCTACGAACCTTTAAATTAGTTTGATTTTCTTCTGTATCTGTTCTTTTCACCTTATCAACCATTTGTGATAAAGGCCACCCAACTCCTACCATGTCTACTGCACATCTTTTCCATGGTCATCTAGCAGAGATCCGTGCTTTAACTTCAACTCTGCTGGGCCACCTAGGCATGCTACAGTACTTGGGAACTATGGTGGAAACTGAAATTCTTCCCCAAAAGCTGCAAGGAATATGGGATGTCCTGCAGCAGGATACCAGGGGGGAATGAACCTCACCTAACCAGACATATTTACAGTGTAGACATTTACCTTTAAAGTTCCCTCTGCAGTCATTGGAAAGACGCTGGTACTTTCAGGGAGCAATTCATCTCATCCGAAAGCAGAAGAGTAAAACAGCTCAAATTACTGATGTGCTTTAAAATTGCCTACCTCTCCACGCTCCCCCCTACTGTATAGCCAGCATCAGGTAGCAAACTCAGGTGGACACATCTAAACTAGAGATAGCTAAAGACAGATGAGATGAATCTTACTTTAACTTGCTCTCATAAGGTCTGGAAAGAATTTATTAACTGTCCAAATTTGGACTTGAGACTGTCTTTTAAATAGCCCTGTTTGAATATTCCTCACAAGTAGTAATGAGATTTTCAAGTTATGTGCTTGCTGTCATTGATGGCAGCTAGTATCCTTTAAATCTTTTCTAATCATTTCAAGAGAGGTCGACAGAACACTGGAGGAAGAAGGACAATTTGATTACATAATTGATTAAAGTGAAGATACAGCAAAGCTGCCAAGAAAATCCCTTTAGACCTGGAAACCCAAAGCACAATCCAACCCAATAATTCATCATAATGGCAAGTAACTGGAGGATGGAGATCCAGTCGTATTTTCCTGTAATATTTAGAAAGACAGCAGGATGTTTTTTGGTTTTGGTTTTAAGGCAACAGTTTTCATAGAATTGAACCTCCATTAAAAGAGAAATTTTGGCTTGTTCTAGTCCACTGGAGTCTTGCCACTGATTTCATTGAGATCAGGACTGCATTCTCAGTATTGCTGCTGCCTACTCTATCAAGTAGCTAAGACTTATGGAGCACAGCAACACGTGAAGGAGCATATGAGGTGAAAGCTTAAGTCAAAAGAGAGTCTTGGACAGAGTAAGATTCAAGAAATGTGCAACTTTTTCCTCTCTTTTCTGTCAAGTGTTCCTGTCTGACTATTAAATGTACACTCCCAGAACTCATAATTCCTGTGACTCTCCCCACATGTGTTTAAATTTCTGTTAACGCAGTTAGCGCTGCTTCCATATGGCACAGCAGTGGCACTTGGTTGCTGTGATTAACTCTAAGCATTGGCTGGGAAGGTAAATGAAAAGGCATGCTTTCTGCTGAAGCCATTTGTCAGTGAAGTACTGCAAGCCATATGTTTCTCTATCTTCTTCCAAATATTTGTGCTGATGTTGCTAGAAGGCGATGTCATCCAAGGAAAAGGAGATGCATGATAGATCGTGCTGTGATAGATTAGGGAAAGCATACAGCACTTGCCTAATGCATTTTTAGCCTCTAAACTCAGCGCTTTACAACCCCTGATGCTGCTGCCACTAGAATTCATCAGATTATTCCTCCCACCAGCAGGACTGCCACTTTGTGGGGTCCATTACTTTCTTGTAGTGTTGGAAGCTGTGAAGGTTTTGCTCTCTATCTCCTGATGGACATTATGCTCAAAGCATGTACAAGCTACACAAAATTGTAAAAAAAAAAAATAAATAAATCAGATCAGTGGTCAGCACTGCATTAAATTAAATGCATGTCCTCAAGTAAGGTTAAATAATTGCAAGTTGGTTTTAATTCAGTAATTTTTCTGACATGAAAATAAAATTAATTCCCCAGACTGGCACAAACTTATTTGAAAAACAACAGCATCTTGGGGCCAGTCTTCACTCTGCCAAATTCTGGCCGAAGTTACTGAGCCCAGTTCATCTCATAGATGTAACCTCTACAGCACCACTTTATTACTGCCATGGGATTAATACTCCCTAAACCAGGCAGCTTCCATAACAAGCATGGAAGTGACTACCAAAGGAATAAGCATTCAAAATGGTAGTTACACCCAGATGGAACTTCATCTGTCACTATAGTAACTCAACCTAGTCCAGCTTTAAGGGCTGAAAAACCACTTTTCGCTGATCATCTTATCTCTACTATGCTAAAAACATTTTGTACAGATCCCAATTCTGCAGCTGAAAGATCTAGCATCAAAGTTATAAATTACTCTCATTTTTTATTTAATTAAATGAATAAAATGTAACCATGCTATAAAATAGAGACATAAAAGTAGTACATGCCATGAATTTACATTTTAGAACTGTCAGCAAATTCAATCAGGAAATGATCTCCTTAATGTAAATGAACACAGGAAAGCAATTAACTGTTTTTAATTTAGCAACAACAAATTGTAATATCTTTCAGACAGGTAAATCAGAATTATGTCCTAACTTTAATAACCTATAGGCAGCTGCTCTGTCCTCCCAATGTTGAAGAATTAATGTAAGTGTAGAGGTTAACAGCAGCAATTATTAGTACCATCATAAATATGTTCTTTTAAGCATATTGATTCAAATGAAATAGATGCCACAGAACAGAACTCTACAGGGTGCAATCCTGCTGCCATTACCTAGACAAAACTCCTTTCAGCATCAGCAGTTTTCACAACTGGTGATATCACAGAACTGGACATTTATAAAAATCACATAATACGAAGGAAATGATTGGACCGTCTTTAAACAAATTAGCTGCATCTTTAAACAGACTGGCTACACCTTTACTGTACTTTACAGAGTGGCCTAAATTCCAGTTTATCCCAGAGACCTACTGCTAGTGATGAGGAGTGGCTGCTAACCTCCCCCATTTCATGGCAGTGTGGATGCACTCATCAGGTACCCATTTGTTTTCTCCAAGGGCCTACAGGATGATCTAGGTGTTAAACACCATCAAAAGAGCTGAGAATGGCCACAGTGTGAGGAGACACCACCAGTCCATGGCACCCTTTTTGTCAGGGCAGAACTGTGAAGAACAGAAGCCTTCACAGAAGCCATAAACCAACGGAGGGAGATGGGCCCCCAGCCCAGAGCTGTCTCCGTGGGAACACAAGTCCCTTGGTTTTTGCTGAGGAGCAGCGTGGCACTTACACTGTCTGAGACCTACAAAGTCAAAGTAGAAAGAAAGAAGCAGAAGAAATGGAAGGGGGAAAAGGAGACACAATGAAATGTGGTTCCTTTTCTATTCTCAGGGTTTTAAAGACATTTACTCACCCTTTTCGTATGGACAGGCAATCATTGCTGCAGTAAATGTTATGTTCATTTAACCAGGGTGCTTGCAGGAGAAAAACATCTAAGTGATTCTTGAATTTAGCTCATGGGATAACTGTACACCTAGTTATGTAATGTCAGCCTGAATAGCATTTCCAATGCACTCAGCAAGACTATTCACATTGTTTATTGGTATTTGCTAGCATAAATTTCCAACTTGAAAGGCACATTGATCACTTCCTGCTGTTTCTCTAGTCTAATACGTGTGTTAATGAGGCAGTTTTATCTTAATAGGTTGTAAAAATGATTTAATTCTTTGCATTTTGCTTGTGTTCAAATAATATATGAATGAAATCTATGTGTTTTCCATGCCTATGAATTTCTGAAAATGACTGTTTAGTTTAATGGCAATCCTCCTTTTTCTATCAAAATGCACCTGGAAAAAGAATTTTCCTATTCACAGGGCCTTTGGCTGTTTTGTAAAAATTCCTATCCACATCCACAGATTTTATGTTTAAGATATCTATAAAAACATAATAAAAATTTCCAAGAAACAGAAAAGAAGACTTGTACTCTCAGAATTAATAGTTCTAAACCTCTCTGAGAACTGGTTAGATGGACTGCCATGGAGTTCTGCTCTGTGTAATAGAATGGTCCCAAGAACTATGCAGAAATCTATCTGTGAGTGAATAAAATGCTGCTTTTGTTTCTTCCTTATCAGGGAAAAAACATAACACCAAGAAAACAAACCTGAAATTTGCTCAGCTTTTTTCATGACTGTTTTTAGTACTGGACTGGCACTGAATTTAACTATAAAGTTTAGAATTGTAGTTGCATAATATTCAGTTGTTTTTCTTCCATGTAAACAACCTTGATTCATTTCCTGTGCAATAAAGGTCAAAATCCTCCTTGACTCCCTTGGGACTTGGATGGCACTTCAGGCTGTCATACAAAGTGGGGTTCATATTAATACAGTAAGCAGAGACCAAATGCAGGAATTTCACCCCATAAAGCTTGCTGGACAAACTCACCACCTCCCCCCAGCTCACACCCCCACCCGGCCCAAAATGGAATCTTTAGTAGGAAATGTGAATTTAGGGATTATAATTACATGGTGAGCAAGGCTATGAATAATAATCATAAAAGTATATTGTGCTCCTATTTCACAAAATATATTACTTTCTAAGGCTTCCTCTGTTTAGTGCTTCCAAGGGGAAGTCTTTACTACCGCAGATCACATTGGATTACAAATCATGAGAACTACTAATGATAAGGTATAGAATTACTGACCATGTACTAATCTCTGACAGACTTTTGAGTGGTTAAATTAGTTGTAAATATACAATATATGAGGCATATAATTATAGAGTAACCTCTATAACAGTCAACCTTTGAGTTTTCGTTTTGTTCATTGGAATCACCTATATTTGCATTTTTCCAGGAAGAGATAAAATTTTTCTGAACCCATCACTCCAGTACCTTACCAACTAAAGGTCTTGACAGCTTGCTTGTTGTTTCATTTCTGGGTCAGATTGATAGTCTGGTGGTGCTACTCTCATTCAGCAGAACTGTAAATTACCCTATTAAAAACAAAGAGCATTATGTTATTTATAACCAAAATTTATTTCTCAAAAAAAGTCTGATAGGCAAGCTTACATGTATGCAAAGACTAGATAAAAACACTAACTTCCAGTTGCTGGAGATGGTGCATTTTAAATATGACAGTAACTCCCTCTGGCCAAAGCCATGGGCAGCCTGAGCTCAAGAATGACCAAGAGCTTTGAAGAGAAAACCATCATAACTCAGAGCCTCCTGAGAAAGAGGAGTGGAAATGTGAGGTTTCAAAGTCCCTACAGGACACCTTCAAGGGC
This sequence comes from Pseudorectes ferrugineus, assembly GCA_008033365.1. NCBI lineage: Eukaryota > Metazoa > Chordata > Aves > Passeriformes > Pseudorectes > Pseudorectes ferrugineus. Next base: position 778 of record QWTY01032745.1, on the reverse strand, counting down.
TGAAAACATACAGTGCATGCAGCCATCTGTCTGTCACTACCCATGGCAGCCATAACACGCCCTAAAGAAAGCAGCTTTTAAAACTCAGTCTAATACACAAAAGTCTCCAATGGCTCCATGCCCCAAAGCTGCTGAAACATCACTTCTTGCCACAAAGTCGCACCATGAGGTAATAAACACAATGCATGGTACTAACTACATTTGTCGTAAAAGATGAGCATGAGAGTAAAGCCTGCATCCCACAGAAGCAAACACACACACCAGCAGAATTCACAATGCTCCCGTGTTCATCGTGTGATTATCCCAAGTCCTTTTTTCTACTACCTACCTCTACAGAAGTAATTGTTTTTATTTCAGAATGTCCTCTTCCTCCTTGTGCCACTATCTCATTCTAGCCTTTCCCCCTCCTTTACACTGTTGAAAATTGCTCAGACATAAGACATGGAAACTGGAAATTACTAAAACCTCAATAAACTAAACGTTCAGTTCAATGTGCAAAAATCTACCGGAGAAAGACTTCCAGTAAGAGTGGAAGATTTTCCAGTTCTGAAAAATAACATAGGTATAGGTATTGTATAAAAGTAGTTGAAGTAAGAAATTGGCTAGTTTGTTTTAGAAATTTCTCTGGAGTCTGCTATGCCAGTGGAAAGACACTTCGACTTTAAGGGACTTCAATCAGAATTTTTATTGTACAAGATTTTTCTTTTTCCTTACTATGCATTTGCAGTTCACTTCAAAAAACAAATCTGGAACAGGACATTTTGTAAGCCAGAACCAC
>QWTY01032742.1:0-14972 GCA_008033365.1 Pseudorectes ferrugineus | reverse complement strand
GGCAAAATAGGACAACTAAGAATTTTCTTCACAGAATCCCTGTTTTTCTTTCACCTCCGGAGCTGTCCAACAGATTTATAGTGTCAGAAAGTACTCACATGACTTGGTGTGCTCAAGTGAAAGCATGTAATTGGCAAGAGGAGGCGTGTAGGTCAAACACTGGAGAGTAGAATTAAGGAAACATGTGTTGCCGAGGTTCTGCAGCCCAACTCCAACACTTTGTGTTTGTTGCCAATCCATACAGATTTTCTCAGGCGGAAAAAGAATTCTTTGTGGCGGAGCAATCCCATCATTAACAACTGCAAGAAAGTTGTCTTTTAGAAAGAGTTGGATTGTTTTTGTTTTAAAGCAGGTATTTAAAAAGTAGGATCCTGCAGGAGCAGCCTGAAGAACCAGCTCTGCTCCAAAACACAGCAACATATGATGCACGGCTTTAACACTGCCACATGAGTTTGCTGGTCAACTCACTGTTTGGGACAACAATTTATTAATCTGTTTTAATTCTTCTAATGCAAGACAAACTACCGCTCTAATTTTAGTACCCGGTTTCTTTATATCTATATCCTTTAATCTCTTTAATAATTAAATTACTGGTTTTTTCCTTATTGTAACTTAAACCACAAACTTACACTTGTGGTTATGCAGTAAGAACTCAGACAGACAAACAAGTAAGCAGCTAGGGAAGTAACCCTATAGATATCAGATCTCTTCCTGGGCAGTGTTATTATTCAAAGACTTGTGAATAATGGAAGCCATGAATAGACATGGTAAAATGTACTTTTCTCTCCAGAACAGAAGAGACCTAGGTACATCTGTGCATTATGAAAAGCTTCCCATATTTGATTATACATAAATAAAAAATACTTTACAAATCAATTGTAAATAGATAAAACCAAGTTCTGCAACACCTATCCCTGCAGCTGCCTTAGGGGATGCACAAAATTTAAGTCTATGGCTGAACTCTTGATTTGTTGTAGTCCCATTTTACAGCAATGCAACAACTAAAATCTGCTTCTACTTTGGTTTTAACAAAAAGGAGGAAGGACAAAAGACACTTACCTAGATCTCTTTGGGCAAAAGGCTTTGATTTTTGAGATGATCTACAATAAATATGCCCCCCAGGACCTTTGTCCACAGAGACTTTGTTTGGATCTTCTGTAGGGGGTACCCGGCCCAAACTTGCAGTGCGTGACGTCATTTTTTTAGTACGGGGTTTCATAGATTTGTCAGACCGTCTTGAGGAAGATTTTTTAGACTTTGAAGATTTTGGCTTGTTAACTATGGTCATTGTTCATATCTGTAACAAGGCAAAAGTTCTGTTTGGCATAAGAACGTCCAAAATATTCCAGAAAGGAAAGACTAAGAGAAATCCTGTCACTTAGCCTCAAAGAACTCAAAGAACTGAACAGCTAAGAGTGATTACAAACAAAGGGACAAACCCCCAAAACTGAAAAAAAAAATTTCCACTCAACACACAACTAAATGCACAAAGTAGAATTTTCCATCAAAACTGTATCAATACTGATTTTAACTTCTGCCCAGCTAATGACTGATGGCACTTCTTACATTTTCATGGGATTTTAGACCACTATAGCTACCAAGACCTCCTTCCTAAAAGAAGCTGTGAGCCGTGGCACAACCAAGTGCTGGCCTGCTGAGATCCAGGAGGAGCTGTCTGGCCAACACCTTCTCACTCCTGGGAACCACACACCCCTGATGACACAGAGGATGGGATACAGCTCTGAGAAATCTTGGGAAAGGAGAGCAAGAAAACACTTGCAAATTTATTTCCACCTGGGTTTCTTTCGCTCTTCCAAGAAGTATTTGTTTGGATACAATTTTGGCAGCACTCCTTGCGGTATTTTGCACCCATTGCATTTACAATGCTTATTTATCAACCAAGTTGAATTAAAAAGCATCTTTTTCAGTTCTACTTATGTAAAGTTGTTTTGCCAGGGAAAAACCAAAGAGGAATGTAAACTATAAAAAGAAAACAATGAATGCAAAAGAAAGCAAAACAAATCCTCAGCCCTCAAGAATAAAGGCAACAACTGATATTAAGTCCTTTATAAAATGCTGATTATGTTCCAAGATGGTACCGCTTTAAATACGTGTAATTGTGTGGGCATAGTAAGCTGCTGAATAATTACATGATCAATTATCAACTCCTATATCTAAGTTTTTACTACTATCGCACTATATCGTGTAGGGCCTTTGTAAGTTTAGGGAAACTATAAACTTAACTGAGGGTTTAAAGTATAACCTGCTTTGTAATCCTGAAATAACTGGGAGAACAAAGCATGAAGCAGTTTCAGATTCATGGCACAACTTGATTGCTAATGATAAAACTTTGGGTAGATTAAACAAAGCACAGTAAATTGGAGAACTTCTAGTCCCACAAAAGACAAATTATGTGCGGAGCCTTTAATTAGATTTTTTTTCCCTCTAAGTTTTCAATTTAAAATCTACTCTGTACACACTTTCCATTTTAAAGATGATAATACACAAAAAAGGGAAAATTCACTCATTTTACTGAAAAAATAGGACATCCTTGTCCATTTGAAAAACTAAGATGACAGTTCTTAGGCTTAGTGATTTTCAGGTAAGATCCAGACTTCAAATTACAGATACTGGTGACATCTCCTTTTCCTGATGGAAAGGGAAGGGATTTCAACATTATATATGAAACTTATTTGCAGGACAAAAACCAGAATCAAGACTGCAGTGAAAGGCAAACAGAAGACTATTATCACAAAAATGCTTTGGCCTTACACTGACCAATGAGGGATGGCCTCACGTATTTTTAAATTTATTTTTGACAACTGAGCAGCACATTACCAGCTATCAAACAGTAAGACACCTGCAAATATCAACAGATGTCAAGAATAACTCAGATCCACCACTTTTAAAAAATGTCAATATAATTAATTTGGATATAACATCTCTTTGAAGAAGTAGCACAATAATTACAAACACGGGTATTTTTCCTCTCCCACTGTTCAATGCATACACAGGTTCTGTTCCTGTACCACTGCTGAACATAAATGCACATTGCCATGTGTACTGAACGTTTCTTCCCTGTGCTATTCCCATACCAGACTTCTCCCAGTATGATATTGACGAGTAAAACAGAACAAACAGTTGCTTTCCTCACATTTGGAGTGTTGCATCAGGGTTGTTTAGATTCTTTTTTCCGCAGTCTCATCACAACACGCATCAGTTACGACTTGGATCTAAATATTTATGTTTGGTCTCCGCTTTGCATACAATAAATCACAGCTCAGGAGGGTTTTATACAAGATCCCGTTCACAGAACCGCGTTCAGCCAGGGAGTTATGATTGCTCCTTTATCTCAGTACAAACCAAACATTTCCAGCAGCGAGTGCAAAAAAACAAGAGCGGCACACGGCAACACCGAGGCGCAAACAAGAAGCGGGAGGCAACTACTCCAGCAGAAGCCCAGGCAGAGTCACCTCGCTACATCACCGACCGCACCGCACACGCCGCCGGGAGCAAAAACAACCCGGGGCAGCGCGGAACACGAACACGCACCCCGCGCTGCTTTTACTTTCGTTACAAAATGAGAGGCAGCAGAGGCGAAAGTAATTACTGAGTGTACCCCTGCTCAGCGGGCGGCGGGAGCGCCGGGCGCGGGACAGCTCCGGGCTCCGTGTCCCGGGGCCGTTGGTTGTGGCGGGACCGAGCCCGGCGCCGCGAGCGCCCGCGAGCGCCTCGCTCCGGGCGGCCCCGAGCACCCGGACCCCGCTCACAACCGAACGCCCGCCCCGGTACCGCCAGCGCCAAGCCCGCAGCACCACCCGGCTTCCCCCGCTCTGCCTTTCTGAGGGGTCCCGGTTCCCGAAAACCTTCTGACACCGACAGTAAAAGGCCGCTAGCATGGGCAGGGACGGGCACCGCAAGCAACATGTCCGCGCTCAGCGCGGCAAGAGCCCAAACACACACAAAACAAAACCCATCCCGACACGCAGGCGAGGGGGGCCGGGAACCAGCCCGGAGGGAGCCCCCGCCTCGCCCTTCGTCTAACCCGCACACCGCCGGCCCCCCAGCCCCGCGGCTCCCCGCCCGTGCCGTGCCGCCTCCGTCTCCCGGCCCCGTGCTGACCTGTCCGGGCCCGCGTCCCATCCCGGCCCCGGGGCAGGACCGCGGCGGCGGCGCCCAACGGCGGCTCCGTGCCCATGGCAACGCGGAAAGGGGGGGGGGGGGCGGCGAACCGAGGGCGAAGCCCCCCGGGCACGGGACGGAGGGGCCGCGGGAGCCGCCACCGCCGCGCCGAGCGGGAACAACGCGGGGCCAGGCGGGGCACAGCGCCGCTCCCGCCGCGGGACGCGGGGCCGGGGCGTCCCGGCCGCCCTCCCGCCCGCGCCGGGACGCGGGGGAGCCGCGCCGAGTCCCCCACGCCGACAGCAGCAGGAGTAGGAGGAAGGAGAAGTGGGCGACGGCGGGACCCCGGCGCGTAACGGAGAGGGCGGGCGCGGAGGCACCGCCGCGCCGGGAGGGGGCCGGTCCCGCCGGCCCAGGGGGTGGCGGCGGCGGCGGGGCTGGGTCCCTCCGCCGCGTGCTGGGGACGGCGCCCCGCCCCGCCCGGGGGTCCCACCCCCTCCGGCTGCCCGCCAGCCAGGAGGGCAGCGGCCGAGCGCCCGGCCCGCGCCCCGGCGCGGTGGGCTGGGCTGGGCTGAGCCGGCTGCTCCCGCCGGTCGCTTTCCCTTCCCTTTCCCGGGCCGGCCCCTCCCCCCGGCCCATTGATTTCCAGGCGGGATGCGCACGCGGTGCCGCGGGGCTGTGCCGGGGCCGCCGCCGGGCCCGGCGCTGCCCCCCAGCCCCATTACCTGGCTCGGCCCCGCTTGACTCGGCGCTGCCGGGTCCCCCTCGCCGCAGCCCCCGCCTCAGCCCGGCCCGCTCCGCCTACTGTTACAGTCCGTCGGGGAACAATGACGTCCCTCCGCCGGCCTCTTGCATCCGGGGCCCGGCGCCGGCCGGGCAGGCGGGCGGGCGGGGGGAGGAGAGGAGGCGGCGGCGGCGGCGGGGGGAGCAGCGAGCGCCTCCGGGTCACACGGGGACCGGCACCGCCCCTGTGCCGCGGCCGGGAGCCGCTAGAGGGGGCTCGGCGACCCCCGGTCCGGGCGCGGGGCTCACGCGGGCTGCGGGCGGTGCCGGTCCCCGTGCGGAGGGGAGGGGACGCTGCGCTCCCCCCCGCAGACCTTCGGTACGAGCTCCTGCCTGCTCGTCCCCGCCTCCCGGGCCGAAGGTTCCCCTCTCGGGTTTATCCCTCCGGTTCATGTTTTATCGCTCCGCGCTCAAAGAGCGGCCATAAACGCTGGCCCAGCCCCTGGAGCCGCCCACGGGGAGGCGGGCGGGCCCCGCCGGCCGCAGCCGAGGGGACCCGGGACCCCGGCATGTGGGGGGGCGGGAGGGCTGCGGGCCTGCGGGTGCCGCCGCCCGCCATCGAGTACCCTGAGGAGAGCCCGGAGCCGCGCTTTGACGGTAAGCAGGGCTGGGGGCAGCCCTGTGGGTGAGAGGGGAAGTCGCCCCTTTCCCCCGGCTGGCAGGGAGGGAAGGAGGGTAGAACCGCCGCCTTCCTCTTCCCGTCCTTGCCCACCGCTCGGAGGTAGCGGCGGCCGCAGGGGTGATGCAAGAGTGGGCAGGCCCTCAGCAGCGCCCTGCCTTGAGGCCGCCGTGGGAGCTCCCCCTGCCTCGGGCACGAGGCGCCTCGGTCTCCCCGGGCAGCTGCTTTCCGTGTACACTTAAAAAAATTAATTAGGTTCCTAATTAGCGTCTTAAGCTCCTCGCTTAATGGCAGCTCGGGTGCTGCCTCTGTGAGCCGGGGTTGTGTTGAAGCTGTGTGGTTGTATATTGTTTTGATGTTTAGGTAAATAGGTGTGTACTGAGACCTAAGTTCATTCGTCTGACTGCCCTCTTCCAGAATCGGATGTGCCGGCCGAGCTGCGAGTTGCAAACGGGTCGCAAAAATTTGTGAAGTTCACTTCGACCATCCAAAACCAGCTGCTGCTTGTGTCATTGCTGGAGCATCTCTGCCACATGTACACGCACAACCCTGTTCACTCCAGGTGTTTGTTCCGAAGTTAGTAAGAGGAGTTCTTTCCTGTCTCTTAAACTGCCTTACTGCAATATGTACCAGACCCTTCTGTGTAGAGTTACAGTGTAATATCAATACAAAGCTGTAGGTTTCATCCCGCTGGGACAAGAGTGATTCTGTGAAGAGGATGAATACCTTGAATCAACTAAATTGGCAATGACAACTTGTCTTATTTTTGAAAACAGTAACAGAATATTGCTGTAGATGTAAGAATCAGACAGTTCTGTTCCAGCTAGATCCTGTGAGTTGCATCATGAGAAGGGCACCAGGGTAAATTACATAACTGTTAAATGTGATCTAAAAATGCAGGTAGAAGAGGAATTTAATAAAATACTTATCAAGAAATAGTTGTAGTAGAGTCTTCACTAAATATTTCAAAATTATATTCTGTGAAAATCTGAGTAAATACCTTTATAAGCCCTTTATTTTGCCATAAAGTCATTCAGGGAGTTTGCATTTTTAAGTGTGAAGTGTTACTGTTAAAATACCTTTATGGTATATGACTTATAATGGGTATTTTGTTCATTTAGGCATACACTTAGGCATTTAAGAAAGCATATCCAAGGGTTTTGTCCTTACTTTACATGATTGTAGACAATAAAGTCTAATGTGTTCATAGCTAAAATTTATGCCATTTATAACATCATAGTTGCACCCATCTCCAGCATTTATTAAGTGTTGTTTGCCACAGTTGTTTTACTACAACTGAGAGAGGTGAGGTGCTTGGGGAGGTGGTGGAAGGGAGTGACTTCTTTCTTTATTATGAGTATGTGCACAGGTGTGTGCGTTTGGATGGGAATTAGAAAACCTTGACATGACCACTTTTGATTATAAATGCGTCCTCATAATTGCCAACCTGCTTTGAATTTTTCTTTTCACTGATCAAAATAAGTCCAAAGGTAAAAGGTAGGTGGATGGGTCGATGTTTGTATAATTCATCCCAGATGAGGAAGAAGAGGAGATGCAGTTGTGACCCTGAAGGGCATGGCAGATAGCTGTATTATGCAAAGGGATTCCCATAGAGCAGCTCTAGTTTGGATTTAATTAGTTTTTATTGCTACGAGTACAGGAACAACATTAGAGTGGGAGGGAGTGTTCAGTTTTTCAGACACGTTATCTTTCAAATAAGATTTCTTGTTTAAAAACTTTGCGTGGTCTTATTTAATGTTTATTGGCTGGCTTTATTTAATGTTTCTCTGACCTTTCTCTGTTCCTTTGTGCAGTTCTTCGTCAGGCTTTCACAAGAACAGGCTTGCTCTCTCCTTTTGCCTTCTGTGATGAATTTAGTACTGTAAGACTGCAGCACAACAGAGCCATTGCTGAACTGATGAAAGCAGCTAATCAACAAATACTTAACGGGGTAAGCTTTGTTACATGTCTTTGGCAACCTCTGCAGTAAGGAGCTTTTGTTTGGGGGGTTCTTTTAATGCTGGATTGGGTCTTTTTAATAGTTATACAAAAGAACTCCTTAGCTGTGTGGGATGGCATGCTCTGGTTCTATAGGTGCAAACAAGTTTTTGAAGCCATTAGTATTTTGTACCTTAGTAAATAATAATAAAACAAGTTAAAATGTTTATAAACAAAGGCACGGTGGTGTAAGTATTGCTACAGCTTTTTTTGACAGACATCCATTTTCAACTTTAAACTGTGGGTTATGTTAACACCCTCATATTTGCATTAGTGGAGGGTGTATTTTGTGTACTTGTGCTTCGGGCTGAATCAGACCCGTTTGCTTATCTCGCTGCTTGAACTAAGCTAGTTAATTTTGTTTTAAGCACATTTTAGAGCCTTCATTTTATCCTGTTTGCCAGCAGAACTCTAAAAGGGCAGTAATCTCTCCAGCAGAGAGACGTTAACAGATTACCAGTGGGATAATAATACTTTAATTTGGTGAAGCTCTCTGCAGCATGCGAATGGCTGTCTGTAACCTCATTTTCTTCTAAGAAGGAGGTTGCAGTTTCTGTTTTGATTAAGCTGTCCATGCCACTGGCACAGTAGACATGTTATTCTTTTTAAATAGCATGTTTTAATGTTGGATTTTGTTGTTTCATAGGAACTTGATAATGGAGAGACTCGTGCAATTGGGTATGTATTCAAAGCATGTAGAAATACTAAATTAACTCCTTCCCTAAAGTGCTCCACTCTGAATTTAATTAATACTGCATTTCATATTTTGGCTCTGAAACATACTAAAAAAGGTAAAAGTTTCTCCCAATTCTCAAAATGATGTGGTGAAAATTTGTTCTTCAGTACAACTCTGGCATTCAGTGCCACTGTTCAGGAAAACAAGACTTATCAGGCATCAATGTAAAAGAAATAATCTGAACCCCTCTGTTAAAACAGAGAGTATGGATTTCTAGCACATGTGCATGCTCTTGCAGTCTGCTGGTTTTCAGTATTCACTGAAACTCAGGCTGGTACAGTATGGTAATGTCAAGGTACTTCCTTCTTCTTTTCATAACGTGAGTAGTATTTTTAGAACATGTACAGCTGTATCTCACTTGTAAGTTGTAATTTAGTTTAATGCAGCCTAACTTTTTTTGATTAGGGAAAGAGAAGTTCTCTTTGAAGCACAGACTTCACGATACTTGAATGAATTTGAAGAGGTTGCAAGCCTAGGAAAAGGAGGATATGGCAAAGTGTACAAGGTATTCTTTACCTCACATTTAAAACTAATCTGTTTGTAGCTAGTTTTTCTTTGGAATTTGGAGTTACTGTTTTGGCTGTACTGCCAAATGGTTTTTGAATAGAAGAGGTGCACATCTGTACCTTAGAAGAAAGTTGGTGTTTCATTTCAAAAGCTGCTCAGTTGTAATTAGTTTTGTTTGTCAAAAGCACGACATATCAGATGTTCTACTTTGTGTGTTTTGACCCTTTTAAAATGAAAGAAAACTCCTTATTTCACATCTGAAGTATTGTGTTACATTGACTTTGAACAGCCTCAGAACTGATTAGTCTGCACACTCCAATGCTTTAGTTGTGGCTGCCTGAAAAAATGAGCCTTAATATGAACATAAACTGTCCAAGCCAAAGTTTAATTAGCTTAATTGTATTAAGGTCTAATCCCAGTTTCATTCTCTGATACAGGTGATACTCTGTATGAATGGGCTGCAGGAATGAAATTTTAGAAAATAGTGGTTTCTAAAGGATTTAATTAATCCAAGCACATTAACATTTAATTTTCTCCTATTGCAATTGTTTTCAGGTCAGAAACAAGTTAGATGGTCAGTTCTATGCTATTAAAAAAATTAAAATTAAGAAGACTACGAGAAGAGATTGCATGAAGGTATTCTTCTTCGTGTGTTTTGTCCCTGTTTTAACTCCTTGTTGGCTGTAGCTTATTCTGTTCTAATTTATTAATGTAGCTAATATTTCCTGATGTATTAAAAATACTAATATAATTTTTTATGCATTCTGAGTTTTTAAAGGTTTGAGCCTATTAATACCTAGTAGAAAAAAGTAAATGAGAGGTATTTAAATCCATTAAAAGAACCATATTAATTACTTGAATGTGATCATCTCTGCAACCATGAAAATCAATTTGTTTTAAAGCTTTCAAATTTTCTCTGTTACTGTAACAATTTTATCTGTTCTTTCTCTGTAAGAAACTTGGTTTTTGTTATCTTTTGTGTTTCTAAGCATTCAGAATAAAGGACTGTCACACTGTGGGTTTTTTGGTCCTTTTAGGTGCTCCGAGAAGTCAAAGTGCTGGCTGGGCTGCAGCATCCCAATATTGTAGGCTATCACACTGCTTGGATGGAACAAGTTCAAACAGTCCATTCAAAAGGAAAGTACAGCTCATTGTGTAATTCTTGCTTGCATCTTGCAACCTCTCTGCTGTTATTTGCAGGAGGATATTACTTCTCTGATAAAATAACTATTTTTTGTATATCAGCTACTGTCTGTAACTGTTGAGAATTTATCTCCTTTTGTGTTAATTTTATACCTTCTTCTTGGTTTTTCTCTTCAGTTTCTTTGTTCTCAGCTCTTTCCACACTCTGTCCTTTGGTGTCTTTGTAACCCTAATCCATTGGTCCCTTTCTAGTCCTTTCCTGGAATGCCTTTAGCAGTTAAATCTTTTGATCCTCTCTTAGTGGGAGGTTTGGTTATGCTCTGTATAACTTTATTGCTTTCCAAGTCACTGACTTGATGCCCAGCCAGCCATAAGCACAAAAGAAAATGGATAAATGCATAGGAAGTTGACAGTAGAGTAAAACAGGCAAAACTTTTTAACCAATGATCCAGAGAATCTCGAGGGAATCAATTGTTTAATGCTGGGGCTCCTTCACAAGTATTTAGTGGTGGTAATGGAAGTACATAACGAGGTCTATAGCTAGGTTCTGTGGTACTTAATGGTTTCCCTTGTCTTACAAGATTGGTGTTTTATATTTGCTTCTGTGTGCTAAAGCAGCTTTTTCATATAAAAATGCAATTTTGATGACAATTATTTCCAAGATATCAAGTGTCTTCAAAACAGCAGCAGTGTGATGTGAAGGGTGGTGCCTTGTGGAGCTGCTTCTTTAACTGTGTGTTATTCTATACACTGTAAACCCTTTCTTTGAACAGGCTGACTTCTGAAAGATGAAGTCTAAGTAAATATCTAAGAGAGCCCAGTACAACCCTTTTAGGGACTTTGTACAACATATGTTTTCTTTCCATTTAAAGAAAAATGAAATACATATTAGGGTATCTTCTTAGTAGACTTAACAAGCCCCTTTTGGAGCAGCAGAAATAGAGGTAATCTAAACCTGTGCATGGGTAACAAAGTTAAATTCAGTGAGGTGCTGTAGCTTAAATGCTAATTTTTAGTAAATATATGCATACATTCTTTGTTTTATAAAATACCATATTTATCTTTTCATCCAACAGGTAAAACAATGGAGTTGCAGCCATTATCTTTGGAGCAAGAGAGTAGCAAGTGAGTATTGCAAATCTCAGTGTCAACATATATTTGACTTTAACTTCAGCTGTGTATCTGAGACATTGCTGTCTGGGACAGCTGCCCGAAATCCCTGCTGGGAGAAAGTATTAAAACAGCTGGAGCCTGCACTGACAGTTATGTAACCCTGGAGTTTTATGTGGGGAGGCAGCTAAACTCTTACTTGGGAGTGCTTTTTGCAATTGGGGGGAAAAAAAAATCAGTACTGTGTATCACAAATAGATGGTGTGAAATTGTGTACTTACTGGGATTTCTCTCCCTTTATTATTTTCAGTGATCACTGTCACATCCAGAGTGTGGAAAGTGGTAGTTCAATTATCTTTGCTGACCTTACCTCACAAGAAAAGAAGTCCTGTGACAGTACTAGTCTTAAAAACGTGGGTAGAGAATCAGTGCAGAATATGGATGTAAGGAATGACTTTACAAACAGCAATAGCAAGGAGTGTGTGAAACCAAATAAATGTGAATTTTCCATAGAACTACAAGAAGACTTTGTAAATAATGTTAACAGTTTATCAACTGATGAGGAAAATCATTCAACATGGGGACCTCATTCCAGTCTGCATCAAGATGCTAGCTCTGAAAGCAAGTCCAGCTCTGAAAGCAAGTCCTGCTCTGAAGAATGTTCCAAAAATGAGGTAGCACTCTGTGGAGAGTTTGAGGTAAATACAGTTCTCTTTACGTATCCTTAACTGCTGTCTAATTTTGTGATGTTTTTAAAGTAGTTCAGTAGACAGGAGAGGAATGATTCATAACAATAAATTTACAAGAACGAAATGACTGCAAGTAGAGCCAAAAGTTCGGACAATTTTTACTTAAGTGGGTAACATCATTACAAGGAATGTAATGACCGGAGGAGCTGGCAGAGCTCAGCATCTGTGAGAAACTTTCCGTGTGTTAGGCACCTTGAGTCCTTTCAAAGTATGTACACGAATAAAAAGTGCTATTGCTGCATAAAACAGCCCCACCAAAGTTGAAAACATTTAGCTTTCAGTAATGATGGCCAAAGCAGCTGTTATTGGTAAAAGTGTCTTGGTCTGTCATGTGGTGCCCATGCAGTGTAGGAGTACATGGGGAAAAGATAAAAAGCAGATTTGAGCAGGGAATCACTTGTGCTTCTAAAACCTTGTTGGCATTCATACCATATTACTGATATGTTTTGTGTAACACAGCCAGCTCTGGAATGCTTCAAGCTTGTGCTATCACTTGGAGTTCCCTCTTGCAAGAAACCCAGTTTTAAAGGTGTCTGCTTGAGTTGTCCAGGTTATCAGATGAACTGGTACATTATCAGAAACTGAGCTACATATTCATGGTAATAAACGGTTGGACTCAAAGGTCTTTTCCAGCCTAAACAAATCTGTTATTCCATAAAATTACATATCAAGAAGTTGATTTTTTTTTGCTCTTTTATATTAATTAAGCTGGAATAAACCTCTGTTTAGTATGTCTAAAAGGTTTCAAACTCTCAGTTGAATATTAGAGACATACCTGGCAGTTTTGTTAGCATTTATCATGTAACAATTGTTAAAATTTGAGAAACAAGCAAAAAACTCCCCAAAACTAGATAGCATCGTTGCATCTGCTTCTTGAGTGCAGTAGATTACTAATACTGTACTTAATGTCCTTTGGGTACCTGTTTTTGGAGAGGTTTTTTGTTTAATAAATTTTGGGTTTATTTGAAGAAAATGACTAAGGAAATACTGTTCATATTGCAATGGCAAAATTATGGACCCTTATTTTTCTGTTAGGTGGAGTATCATTTGATGCTTCATATACAAATGCAGTTGTGTGAAATATCCTTGTGGGATTGGATTGTTGAGCGTAATAAAAGATGCAACAAGAGATCAGAGGACACTTCAAGTAAGATTCATCACTGTCTTATTCATTGTAAAGCAAATAATACTTCTTTTTTTGTAATTTGAAGTGCAGTTGTCTACTTTTATTTTACTTTAGCAGCTTATAATACAGATGTTCATTAAATTCTTTATTCACTTAATCAAATAGGAGCTTGTATTGAATTTTTGTATGATAGATGTTGGTAAAAGAATTGAAAATCTTGAGTTTTAGACAGCTCTTCAAAAAAGGAATGACTGAATGCCTGAGGCATAGTTGTTACCAGGGGAGATCAGTGTCTGGGCAATACTCCTTATTTGGAATTGAGTTTTTTATTGACAGAATCTGCTGCTTCTCAGAAAGTGGTTAAAGGCAAATTTATCTGCTGTGGAAAATACAAATATATCAGTTGATCCAGACAGGTTACAACAACCTTAAAACTTTGTTCTCCGGAGTCAAAAGTCCTGTGCAGGCTAATTTGTAATAGGTTAAAGAATGTAACATTCACTGTCTCTGAGTGACCAGGGGGCTCTCATGCCCTCATCCCAAGCAGTCATCAGTAACTGCTGACATTTGGAAGAACAAGTCTAATGCTCTTACAGCATTAGAGACATGTTCCATTCTCTGGGGTGGTTGTATAAAAGCAGCATATGCATATCAGACTGTAAAACAAACTGTGTGATTAATGTTTTATCTTGGCTTTAGTCACTATTGAGGTAAATCTGTTCTTCTCTTCATTCACAGAGTCAGGTTTACCAGCAAACTGTCAGCTGACTTCCACTAAGCCCTCCTGTAATCATAATATTTTAGCTTTCATAAGCTAAAAGATGATGTTCCTGGTCAGGAAATGACAGAATTAATATGGCATTTGAGCTTGCAAAATGCTGGTTTTGCACATTTTCATGGAAAAGGTGCATGTTATCATAGGTTAGACATGAAGAAACAGAAATCCAAATGTGAATAAATGGTGTTTAAATGGACAAGATATGGGTCATTAGAGCAGGAAGACAATGCAGTTTATTAAAATAGTAATGTGGAAAATGGTCAAAACAAGGAGGTGCTAAGTTTATTTAGGACAGCTACAGCCAGAGGAGATTGAGGGATTTCAGAGGGTAGCACAGCAGCAGCAGGATTAGGAACCAAACAGGAAGAGTCCAATACAGACAGCATGTCACTACATAAATTAGTATGGTTTTATCTGGAACTGTATTTTTCATGCTAGGTCAGGACTGACATGAAAGTAAAGAGTTTGTTAAATTCATAATCAAATAACTGTCTGATGGGATTTGGAAGAATCTTTTCAGGAGAACATAGGTTCATGTTCCCTGAACTTTCCTTTTTTGGAATTTTGATGTTAGTGACTTTTTTCCTGATTCAGAAATAATATCTTGAGAGAAGCATGGGAAAATCCATATTTAAAATATGCTCATTCTGTTAAAAATTTATTCCACAGCATAAATAAACAGAATTCAACAAGACATGCCACCATAAACTTACATAACTCAGTAAAACTAGCTGAAATAATTTGAATTGTTTTAAGGTCCATACCATCTCGTGGATGTTCGCTGGACAATGAAAATTTTCCACGAGGTAGTAGGAGGAGTTTGCTATATCCACAGCATGGGAGTGATGCATCGGGACATTAAAGTAAGTCCATCAGTTTCTGTTGCAGAAAAAAAAGTACTTCATCTTTTCACTGAATCTTGGTTTTTTCTGTTTTGCTTTTCTTCCTTTTTTTCTAGATCCTTGTTCTAGGTGTGTGGTCTTTCGGCCCAAATGGTGTTGCTAACACATGATTTGTTATCAGCAATGACTATTTTTTCTGTCTCACTACTCAAAAATGTGAAATAATCATCTTATACCTGTGCACTGGATTTTATAGCCTTTGAAACAGCTGAAATTACATAATTCTTTATATAGACATATTTTTAAATTGTGTTCTGTCTTGTTTTGCAGCCTAGAAATATCTTTCTACATGGATCAGATCATCAGGTAAAAATAGGTGACTTCGGATTAGCCTGCAAAGACCTTCTTTGGGATGATGCAGACCAGTGGTTTCAGACAGAAAGGGTAAATGGTAAGAGA
>QWTY01032740.1:376-27971 GCA_008033365.1 Pseudorectes ferrugineus | reverse complement strand
CAGAGATGCTCTAATTCCTCTCCCCTCCCCTTTGGTCTCAGTGTCTTGGCCACTGCTTGATAAAAAACATATGAAAGAAGCAATGCAACAACAAAAAATTTCCACATTCCGAGCATTAACATCACATATGCTGAGCACCAGACTCAATTATAGTTGTAAAATTCATTACAGATGTAGCTTAAACCAAATGGGTGCAAGATGTACAGTCAGATACGAATTTACAGACAAGCGTTAGGAAATAGCTGGCAGAAGACAGGCAATGTTGCTTGCACTTTGCCAGCCCAGTCTTCTCCTCTTTCCCTCCACCCCTCTCTCCCCTTAGGAGTTTTGGCAGCTGTGTCTCAATCTCTTCAAGTCACTCTTCTAATTGGGTGTTTCTATGGAAACAGACTACAAGACACAGTACCTCTCCATTAAAGAACTATAAAAACAAGAGGTGTACCATGACAAAACAAAAAGGATGAAGAAGAATAATATAATGGAAAAAGTTCTTACCAACAGTAAGGAACTGTACAGCCTTTAAACAGTTTAACAGCACAAGGCAAACCAGGACCACACTGATGCTGCCAAGTTACCACATAACCAGCCGTGACTCTGCAAGGATGGCTTTTGACTGAAACAACAAACATTGTGCAGTTTTTCACATAAAATCTCTCCAGGCCTCAAGTGCCTGTGCCAGTGGCCTGATATAGTCTGTGTCTGATCATATTTCTCTATAACGCAAGATAAAATTCTCCTGCAACTTCATCCTCTGCAACCATGTGCTTTGACAGCCAGTGCATTTAGCGTGATCTCAGAAGGGAGATTTCCTGATATAGTAGGGCATTCCAAGGGGAAGAGCAGAGAATGTGCTAGACTGTGACCTAGACTGTGCACCATTCCTTAATAAGGTTGCACAGATTAGCTCTTTGATCGGTATGTTTTGTATACTCATGTGGGTTTTGCAAATAGTTGAGAAAGCTTTTCAAATTCAGCTCCCAACCAGAACTGGCTGAGCACACTCCAGTGACGACCACCAAGAAGCTGCAGCACCACACAGAGAAAACACGAGGTGCTGATACCCAGAAAGGGAGTACAAGGTGGAGCCGGTGTGCTTCACCCAATGCCTGGCTCCTACAGGGGCAAGACCTGGCATTGTTCAATCTCTTAAGGAATGCAGTGAGTTGACCCTGGCTACATGCCAGGTGCTCACCAAAGCCACTCTATCACTTGTCCTTAACTGGGCAAGGGAGAGAAAATCTAATGAAAGGCTCACGAGCTGAGATAAGGGCAGGAAGAGATCACGCACCAACTACTGTCATGGGCAAAACAGACTTGACTTGGAGAAATTAGCTTAACTAATTACCAATCAGAGTAGGATAATGCAAAATAAACCCAAATCTTGAAAAACACCTTCCCCTCAAGCCCTCTTTTTCCTGGGCTCAACTTCATTCCTCATTTTTCTACCTCCAGCTCTCCAGCAGCACAGGGGGATGGGGAATGGGGGTTTCAGTCATTTCATCGTCCATTGTCTCTGTCACTGCTTTCTCCTCAGGGGAAGGACTCCTCACATTCCCCCTCTGCTTCACTGTGGGCTCCCTTCCATGGGAAACATCCTCCACAAACTTTTGGAACACCTTCTCCCCTTCCTTTACTGGTGTCTGCAGGGTTGTTTCTCTCACATCTTCTCACTCCTCTCTCCTGGCTGATGTTGTGCAGTAACTTTTTCCCCTTTGTAAATATGTTATCCCAGAGGTGTTCCACTGACACTGATGGGCTCAGCCTTGGCCAGTGGTGGGTCTGTTTTGAAGCCAGCTGGCATTGCCTCTGTCGGACATGGCAGAAGCTTCTGGCAGTTTCTCAAAGAAGCCACCCCAATAGCCCCTGGCTACCAAGACCTGGCCACACAAACCCAATACAGGGAGTAATCACTTCACAGAATTTAGACTTAGCTTAATTATGCCCTGTCATTGATATTGAAAAAAATTAAGTCTATTAATTACAGAACCCTACATCCCAGCACTGTCAGGTCACTGGGCCTGATCGCCCAGCCCACCACTTTAGCCCACGATGAGTGGAGGAAATCAGCAGCAGACTTTTTCCATCACTTCAGATCCTGAGTCTATTGCGAATCAATTAAAAGGCACTGCCTACTAGTGAAGGAATTTCACAGCAGCCTCAACTGCAAAAGAAAGTGCATTCAAGATTTAATTAATTTACAGCATTCCCTTACCCCATAATGCAGAGCAGGAAGAAGGACCACATGGGGAAAAAAATCAGTTCAGAAGCATAATGCAAAATTAAAAACTAAAGAGGGGTGGAGGGGGAGAAGGGGACTTAATGCTTCTTTATTCAAGAAGTCTGTTTTGCTGAATTTTTTAGGGTGAGGTTAGGAGGTCTCACCCAAAAACAGGCCTTTAGTGTTTTCAAGCCCTGGTCACCAACCTTGGTAATGGCTTTTATTTGTTTGTTTTTTAAATTAGTCTGCAAATATTCTTCTCTGCTTTTAGTGATACTGAAGACACTAACACTTGGTAAAAATTTCTCCCTAACTGTAAAATGCAGTTCTCATTAATGTACATATATCTCTTATAACTAAGTTTATTAACTTCTTCCTTCCAAGTTGTTGACTAACTTTTTCAAAAGTGCTCCTAGAAATACAGGGCATCACCAGCAGCTGCTACTCAGCTGTGTGAGGCAACAGAACCCTGTAACTGCACTGGAGTAATAAAGCAGAATTTGTCGATATATTTTGGGAGGGTTAATGAAGAATTATTCTTGTATTCCACACAAGTTAGTAATTTATGTTCCTTCTTAAAAAGGAACATATTAATTTCCAGCAATCAACAAAATAAAGATAGAACGTATTAAATCCTTGACATTAAGAAGTGGTGCTTAGAACTAATCAGAGATTTTTAACCTCAAAAGAATAAATCTGAAATCCAGTGATAGTTTCATGCTATGGTAGCAGCGAGGAGGGAAACAAATGTACTTTTGTTCTAGATCATGTTTAACGTTGGTTTTTGGTTGAAAATCTCGTTAGAAAGCTATATTGAAGACTGCTGTACTTATCAGTCTACTGGTTTTTAAACAATATAGTAGTTAACCTAATCTGATCTCTCTGTTGCCAGGGCCTAAGGGCTGAAGCAGAGGTCAGGGCAGACAACAATAGGTCATGAAGGAAATAAAACGTTAAATAAGGTGGCCAGCTGCCAACTGTGTCTTGGCATGAGGAGCTTATTCTTCACCCCCATGCTACTCCACCTTTCCCAAATAATTCCCTTAAAGAGGACAGTGAAATTTGACATGTGATCAGAGTTGAAAAGCCACCCCATAATCACAGTGCACTCCGGACCAGTTTTCCTCTAAACTGTAACCTACACCTCCTTCCACCCCCACAAAGTTTCTCTACTACATTCAAAAATACAGCAACAGGGGTATTTGGTAGTTTTTCTGGGAACCCCCTACTTAGATGAACACCAGTTTGTCTCCCTGAAGGGACACTTATCCTTGTCTGCCTGAGATACAAAATACTGTCACAGTTGCCCTGGCAGCAGAAAGCAGCATCCTCTAGATGCATCTGGCGAGCAGAAAACCCACACGAGAGGTATGTGATCCTAGGAACACAGGAAAGAACAAAAATAATTCATTTTTTTAATCTCCTTTTGGAGCACATGTGAGCATAAATCCATGCGTAAACAATGGTATTTATAAGAACACTAATCTGCTACCTCAGCCCTTCAGCCACTCTTGATTTGGGAGAGGCTTACTTATATGGCCTATTGATGAAGAAATGCAGAGAGCAGTTTGGGGAACAAAAATAACTTAAATGATCTTTTACAGAGGCCTGCATGCTCACCAATCATGTAGGGAAAAAGATTCACCAAATTTCAAGACAGAGAGAACTTTCAAAATTAGGAAAGGCTTCTTTTATTCCCCAACATAAATACATTATGTGTGACCAGACAAGTTCATCTTTTTTGACAGTGCTACAAGGAGCCCTTATTTTCATCAGTTTCTTGATCACTCGTCCTAATTTCCCCAGTGTACTGAGAACTCAAGTTCCTAACATCTGGTGTTCTTGTCTTCATACTGCAATCTATTTGGTAAGAAAAAAGCTGGAAATAAAACCCCAAATAAGACATCTAATTATTCATTTTTAAAGTAATTATATTATTCCTTTAAGTCTGATAATATTCTCCCTCCATGCTCAGGAAAATCCGTGGCAAGAAAAAAAAAGTGTGTATCACGGAAAAATTTTCTGGTTCTCATTAACATGAGGAAAACCACCTGGAATTTCAATAGAATTAAGAAAAATATCCATTTCCTTTAAACAGATATGAAAAAAACATGTTACTTGAGAAGAGGAGACTGATGCAGACTGATTCCTTACTCAAAATGACTTTTAACAGCCTGTAAGCTTGCTGCAGAGCAGGGCAACATGATTTCATGGAGCTTTGTGCAGTCTCACAAAGATGAGAGAAACAACAGGAGCTCACAATGCTCAGAGCACACATAAAGTGAAGCCTTCCAGGACTCCCACTCAGGCAGAGGACCAAAGTCATACCTAGATATGACATGAGTAGGCTACTGATTTACTGCAAAGTCAACTGGGTTCACTGTCTAGAAAAACGAATGTTTGCATGCACGTTCCAGAAAATATGAGCTATTTCCAATGTAGAAAACAGTTCCCATATTACCCAAGTCTCATTTACACACAATAGAGGTAATTTTTGCTGCCCCCGTGCTGGACAGCTGCAGTATATCATTACCATTTTCCATCTCAACCCTAGACAGAAAGCAGAAATATTTCTGGTGCACACTCTGTTACAATTATTTTAAAAGGAGAGAAAAGAAAATTACCTACATAATAAATTAATGCTGCACGTTACTCAGCAGCACACTGGAACAAAGGAGAGGAAACTGAAGAATCATATTCCTTCTAACACTGCTCCAAAATGCTACCTGCCATAACACTCCCTCCACGTGCACCTTCTGCTGTTCCTACCCAAAACAATATGCAAAGTGGGACAGTTTTCAATTCCATAATTTTGAAGGAGATCTATAGCTACATACAAACTGACCCTATTTCCCTGCTTGCATCATTTGCAGTTATGTACTTTACATTTTCTTGTGATATCTCAGCACATCATCTCACTTCCTTGGAAAAAAAAATGAATGGGAGGACAAGCAACAGAAAGGAGAAAGTTGCATTTGTCCAGATTTCTGCTCATTAAGCCAACAATAGGCAGCTCCTTGGACAATGCCAGATCTGGAATAGGATTTGAGACTACTTGGTACACCTTCTCAATATTCCCAAACAAGGCATTAATTCTGGTCTATTATTTAAGACACAGTTAATATTTTTAGACATCTTCCAACAGGTGAGACGTTTTTAGCAAATATTTAATAAACAAGTTACCAGAGAAATTAAATGAATACATGCAAATTTTAAACACTGAACTTTATGGTTTATTGAAGGTTGGTTGAGTCATCAAGTCTACCAAATCATCAGGGCTGCTTTTAAACTGCCACGAAGTTTGACAGCCCCTGCCTTGCTAAGTGCCAGAAGTCATTTGCTTACAACTCTTGTGCACTGAGATGTATTATATTTATACAAGAGAATTGAAGAATACTGGACATGCTACACAGTATGTTAATTTGTTTCTAAAATGCATCCCTGACATACTGGGTGCATTTCAAGCCCTATATAATTATCATTCAGAGCAGTGTGATAATCCAGCCTGGCAAAGATCAGGAGAATTTGGGCTTTCTAGTAAGCTGTGGCTATTGCTGAGGCAATGCAAATGAAGAGAACTTAATACCATGTATTACCAACTCAGATTTCAGGTCAGATATGTACCACTACATTTCTCTTACATCAACTGAGGTAATTAATCAATAACATAAACTTTTAAGTAAACTTTATCACGTGAAATTGCAGCTGAGGTGGCATTAAAAAAAATAATAAAAATCTCACTGCAATTGTTCCATGGGTTTATACTGCCTAGAAGTATTGTGGATACATCAAACCAGACAGAGAGCACCTTCCATGGAACTGTTTTTCCATCACTGTGAATGCAGGCATATCCCCATTGAGATATGGCAACCTACACTCCTCAAACCACACACCTGAGCAATCCTCGATACATGCAAGAAAAATCTACCTACAATTCTACTCAGAATTTAATATTTCCCTCTGCATAAAAGAAACCTTTGCTCCCCTTAACTGTATAGGAATTGGTTTTCACATTTTGATAATCTCAAGAGCAGAATGGTAAAAAAACAAAGTATTGGTGAAGAATTAAACAAAACCCATTATGATGTGCCTACACCTGCAGGATTTCTATCAATTCCTTCGCTTTTCATTATTTCCTTGCATTGCTGACCTTTTGATTCCTTCTTTTCTGGCCAGCCTATGATAATTTAAGCCATACACTTATCCCACTCTTCTGTTAAACTAAAAAGACAAATTAGTACTTCACCACAGTGCGGACAAAACAAAAGAGAACAAAACAAAAACACCTGTACGTAAGCAGGTTAAGGAGAATCTGCCATTTAAAAATTAACTCCCAGTTTCATATACCTTTTCCTTGTTGGTGGCAAAACTCACCCATAAGAATGGGTGAACAGTTGGGTAGCTATTTTATCTTGGGCTCCTATAGGCATGACCAGTGGTGCTGGCAATGCTACAAAGTTTACTCAGCATGGCGTTGTTTGGTGGCATCCAATAGTTATTTGCTTTACAAAAAGAAAACAAAACTTATCACCAGGGGACAACACACCAAAGCCTTAGATAGGTCACAAAAAATCACTGAACTCCTCTAGTTTACCCTAAATCACAACAAAATTGCCTAGATTTCCCTAGGCTTTTTACAGGAGGAATTGTTCCTATAGGCAGAATGGGCACTGAAGTTGGACAGGGCTTAACCAGCAGCATCTCTAGAGGAAAGGTTGTGAGAACAGCTGCAGCTGCATTTGTGTCCAAAGCTAAATATCAAGCTTGAAGCTCATATAAATAATTCATGGAAATGGGTGGAGGGATTTCCTATTAGAGCATTTCACAGAGAACAAGAGTAGCTTATTTGCTTAAAACAATTGCATTTTTAAAGCCTGCAATTAGTGTGTGGTTGTGTGTGTGTAGAACAGTGTCATTTCAACCCTCTCAGCAACTTTGAATGACTCAGCCTGGTACCTTATGCAACAAGTTGTTGCCTAACATCTGAAAGGACTGTGTGCTTTCCAAGAGAAAGAAAAACAGCTGGGCAGGGTGGGGATGAACAGATTCGTTTCCCCAGAAGGCACTAAAGAACAACCTCAAGCACATGGTATCCTATCAAATCCAATTTCATATTTTTCTAGTAAGGAAGGTGTCCATTCATCTGAGATAACAGCAAATATAAACCAGCCCCTGCCACATTTTAAGTGATTCCTCTAACCCTTGCATAGGCAGAAGTATCTCTTGTTCATTCCTTATAAACACTTATTTCTGCAGTGTCACTGAAAATGGGATAATATTTTATTGTTGTACAGTATTGTCAGCTGTTTATCAGTTGGCTCTGTCTGACTGATGGCATCATGCAGTTTAATTGCTGAATTTATATTTATCTTATGCTTCACCTTTACTTATGTGGAGCATATCGATTTCTCATCATAAACCAGCTAAAGAATTTAAGATTAAAACTCTCAAGGGTTTTAATACTAAGATCAATACTGTTCAATGTCTTCACTAAGGACTTGGATGATGGGAGTGAGTCTGCCTAATGGTAGTGCCGGTCAAGGCCCAACTCAAGCCAAGTTTGGAAGAATTGAACATCTGTACTTGGTTTGTAAATATGACTATAATTTGGTCACATTTTTCCATAAATACTGGACAACCTAGGGCCTGCTGAGCTTGAAACTGATGCCCAGTCTATGGTAAGACTGCTGAAAACCCCAGTGAATCTGCACCTGCTCACAAAGCTCTCCGGCAGTATAGGTCCCTCGAAAAGTGATACTCCGTCTACAGCAGAGCCAACAAGCTCCTACAGCCACCTGAGGAAAAGTGACGTGGGATGAGTCAATCTGGAAGGAGAGCACTCAGTTTGAAAAGGCACAAACAATGACACAGATAGAGAACTACTTAAAGACAGTTAATGGAGCAGGAGGGCTGGCTCAGTTTCAGAAGTGCTTAAACTCAGGAAGTTATCCCATATGAGGAATGCCCTGGAGGGAAGGAAGTCTAAGAAAGGACCACAGATTTCCTTGAAAGATGACATCTAGGCATCTGCTTGGAATGCAGAAGGGTGCTGTTAAGAAATAAGAAAACATCAAAGGAGAAAACACTGGTCTAGAAGCACAGGAATAAGACAGAAATTGCCCAAAATCCAATTTAACTAGACATTGAAAGGTTAAAATATCTAGTAAGAAGTTCTTCAGCTACATTAAGAAAAAAAAGGAAAATATCACAGGTAAGTAGTAGAGCTGTTATCCAGAAATAAATGTAGATGAAGATCATTTGGGAGCAGTCTGATAACTAAGACACAACAGTAAGAGAAGAGCTGTTCTAAACACAGAGTGTTGCTGAAGAACAAATAGGCATTTTGGCCTAGAACAATCTTAGGCTTTGAATGAAAGAAATATTCTGGATCCTTAGAGAAATAAAGCTTTGAAATAATTTCCCACAGAAATGAAGGGGAGGGGACAAAGTGCTTACAAAAGGGCTCAGCAAGTTAATGAAAAGGATTGCATGAGGCAGTTACTCCCAGAGCAGAGCAGCTGGTCCCAGAGTCCTGAGTCATCCCTCCAATTCTTTTGTTGTCCTTCAGAAAAAGACAGTAAAATCCTTGCCCACCTTTATTACAAGAGTCAGTATTACATTCATACACTGTAATAATTTGCAAACCTTTTTTAACCTTCTAAGTGTTTTTCATCACTAAGGGGAAAAAAAATTCAGCTGAAGAAATAAGTGTAGGGTGCTAAAGAACAAAAGCCTTAAAGAATTGTTCTACAAAGCCTTTTCTCTTTCAAATGTAGTTAATCCATCTCTAAAAATGGACTAAAGTGTATGGGAATAAATCAAGGTTCTAAAATCCCAAATTACTATACATGTGAAAAGACACTGAAAGCATTTCCTCCGTCCCCAATGACTTTGGTCCCAGTTCTGAGATGTGATCAGGGCAGTTTGTTAATGTGTATCAATGTTAAGTCATTTTTAGAGAAAAATGGCTGGAAAAGTTCCAGTGCAAGTACTTTCTCAATATGTGCTTCTCTTGAAATGAGTGTCTTTCAGAAGACTGTATAATGGCCAATCATTTGCCCAATTTTAGGAAGAATTCAGCACAATAGTTGAAGATTTTCAGAAATAAAAGTCACTATTTTCATTGTGAAATGAATGCTTTCTCTTGCATCAAGTAATAGGAAAACAGTATTAAAAGTGAAAACAGAAATAAAGTTTCAAATCACAGGAAACAACTGAAAATTCTGACAATCAAATGAAAATATTTTCCTGTTTGGAGTAGTCTTATAATGTAAACTAACTTTACAGCAAATGTTGATCTCTGTCTCACTCCATTATCTATATTCCCAGACTTAATAAAATCCCACATTTTACTAAAATTGTACTACGCCTCATCTCTTTGCAAAAAGTTGACAGAAGTTTGCTTTTATAGAAAAAACTTACATGTATTAGGGAATATAAGTTGAACAGAGGGAAGACCTCTCCTCTCATAGTAAAAGAACAAATTTGACTCTCAGTCAGTTAGACACGGACTTAAATTAGTAAACTCAATACAGAATTTAGAAAAAAAGCAGAAATTGAGTAAGTCTTCAGGAATGTATCACTTCTTCTATGCTACAAGGCATATGTAGTTATGATGCAAGTTTAGGGGCAGGAAGAGCTGGGTTTAGGGATTTGCAGCATATATTTACAGGGTTTTCTTTTCAGCTGCTGGGGTGACAAGTAAAAAAATGGAACAACGTAACTGAAGCCTCCATAAATTAAATACTATTCTAAACTGCAATTAAATTGTTCCCTGCTACCAGTTGAACAGTCCCTTCTTGGTTTCGTCTTCAGCTTTCTGTGGCTTACATTCCTTGCCGGGATACGTCAATCTGTATAAACCACAGCAAGAATTGTTAAAACTGTGGTGTCTAGGCAGCTGCACATACCCAGCCAAGAGCAGTCAAAAGCATAGAAAAAACAATTAAATTTTCTCCTGCATGTATGTTTTAAAAGAACAACAAGACTTTACAAGGCCTGTAGAGGAGTCAAATTAAGTAAATCACTCTGCTGGAAATATTAAGTCCGACTCTGGGCACATGAGCACCATGGTGTAAACCGGCATCAGCCTAGAGTTCTGATCGACTGAGCAGATGGGAAGGAGGCAGGAACACTGTTGTGGGCTTCCAGGACACTGGCTTTGGGGGGAGGCTTAAGCACTTGAGGAGATGCCAGGTGCTGCAGTTGAACGGGGATGAGACCCCATGATGGCACGCTGCTAATGCACAGGCAACCGGGGAGAGGGGCGAAGGAGGAGCTTCTGAGCAGCCAAAATCTATTGTTTCCAGGACCTTGTGCTGCATTTAAAATGCAAGGATACCAACAGGAGGGTGAATACTACCCCTTTTTAAGTGCTGCTGGGACAAAACCATAGGGGACCATTGAGAGAGGTCTTTGGCAGAAGCTGCAGTGAGCCTGGATGCCTTTGTAGAAAAGCAGGCAAGCGGTAGGGTTAGACCCAGAAGGCGTGAGCAAAGCTGACAAAGCCAAGCACTGACTTTAAGTAATAGCAACGGAGTGATTGCGGAGGAAATTCTCCATGCTTCCTGAACTGCAGTAGAAACATGTCTCCCAGATATTTAACACCTACTTAGCTGTTAGGAAAGCATCAGGCAATTCAATGGTTGCTTTGAAAGTTCATCAAAAGATTGTTTCTTGCGCCACACAAAGCATCTTCTCATGTGACACTCCATTGAACGCTTCCATCAGCCTGGGGTCTGGTACTGGAGCGATGCTTTGTGTCAAAACAATTTGCCTGTTCAGTATTCAGTCCTACTGTGCTGTTAATCTGTATTAGCTATGGGAAGCAGGAAAATTCATGGAGTTTTCAGCTCTGTTGATGCATATGAAGATCTTTACATGGCAAAGTCCTTCGTATGAAAAACTGCAGTAGAATAATCATCCTGCAATTAACAACTTCTTGAACTGGGCCCATCTAAATACTATTCAAGCAACCTCTACCATCTAAGACATGACTCATGTTTCAGAGTTCAAGTGGGTCCCATCTTGGTACCCATTTCTGGGCACACATAAGAATGAGATTTAGAACAATCAGCAAAGTTTAACCAAGAGGAAATAATGTCTGACCCACCTGACTGCCTACAGTGATTCAGTGACATTGACTTTTTAAAGCTTTTTATTGCTATCTTCTTCAATATTTTTGCAACCAAAATGGTATACCATGGTCTGGATGGCTGGACACCCAGAGGGGCAAAAAAATCATGGATGGTTGGTCCATTCCCAAAGGGTAGTGATTATTTGGTTGTACTCTACCCAGGTTAGTAACAAGCACCAGAGGGGTCAATCCTGGAGATTTGTGTCACCACATCTCCCTTACTTCCAAGTTCTGGACTCCCTGATACCAGACTGACATAGAAAAATTGTAATAAGCCCATCAGGAGGCCTCCAAGGTCATCAGGCTACTGGAGCACTGACCTGTGAGGATAGGCTGAGGGATCTGGACTTCAGCCTGGGCAAGAGCCAACTGATGAAGTGGTTGGAGGAAAGGGCTAACAGCAGTTTCCCAATCCTACAAGAAGGTTGTCAAGAAGAGAGAAGCAGGCTCTTCACAGCAGTAAAGATGTGAAGACAAGAGGCAATGAACGTAAGTTGAAATGAGGAGTCCAGATGCTATGAAAGGGAAAGTCTTTATTACTCTAAGGAAAGTCAGTGGAAGAGGATTCTTAGCTACTGGCCTTGGCGGTTTACAAAACCCAACTGGATAAAGACCTGGAAATCTGGTGTGATATAGCAGGCAGTTGGACTTCTCCACCAAAGTTTTCCTCCAACCTGAATTATTCTATAATTTTGGAAAACACTATTTGTTTTCTTTTACAGGAAAACAACACTGTAGGATGTTATACTCAGAGATATGACAGATTTGCTAGTTTCTAAATGAAGCAGATTTGCTTCATTATTATATGTACACAAACTTTTCCAAAGCAGCTCTTCCCAGCATGGACAACCTGTATCAAATCCAATGAAAAAAAAAAACCCATCTAAATTTCACAGAAGGAACTAGAACTAAAACTCAAGAGTGCCTCATGACATTAAATCATCCATACTATTATCCCATATAAAAAGAGTTATTTCACGTGAACAAAGCATCCCAATCATGCTGTGGGATCAAAAAACATGACTGAGGTCTGTACCAGCCACTGGATTCTACCATTTATGCTGCATTAGTTAATTTATCCAAAGGCTTCCTACAAGCAGATGTATTTATGAGAAGATCCCCCTTATCTGCTTTTATTAACAAAGTCCGGGCCAGACAACTACTACCTCATGCATGCAGCACCAGACTCTACTTCTGCCCCTACTGAATATTGAGGTCCACAAGATATTCCCTGTAAGAAGCTTCATACTACGAGGGTTAAAGCATCCATGAATGAAAGTGCTTATAGTACACAAGATTTAAGTACAAAGTCATTAAGGACAAGTCTACACTCTGGAATTTAACGAGGAACACATAAAGTGTTGACCAAATGTGTCTGGAAGAGACTAAAACAGGCTGTAGCATTTTTTCCACTTATCTTCCTACTATACTACTATATCCTTTTTTGAGTCCTACAGCATTTAGCAACAGACCTATTCTATAGCATTTGTTGATATATTGTGCAATCCTAAATGTAGGACACCATTTCTTACTGTCACAATGAAAGTGTTGTCTTTTGGGGACAGGACAATATTTTACTTTTACTGGAAATGGAGGAGGGAAGAATATTCAGACCAAGGACTTCTAAAAGATTCCTAAATCCACTGATTTTCCATTTCCATAATTTGCAATGTTTGAGCAGTCACTACAGTTTGGGAGCTATCTACATAAATGACTCACTTCTGGAGTATTCCAGCTGTCACTGATCTCCCAGAAAGATGTCTGAACAAATGAAAATGCCTCAGCAAGTTTATCTGCAGCCAGAAAATCTCACACTAGCAATTCAGTTTTATTGTAAGTGTCAAGATACTGCTAATGTAAATGGACTTTGTCCCTTGGCTCAAAGAATCAATATATCTCAATTTTTGAGAAGATTTCAACTTGCCATACCTAACAATATGAATTAATAGAAATTCAAACAGCTGACACTGCTCAACATTACAGTGAGCACATTCCCACTGGTATTTTCTAGAACCCCAAGAGCACTTTTGGAATGAGGGTTCTGAAAGCCAGTATCCAGATTTCTATTCTGCAAAGGGACTGTAATTGCACTTCCAAGTGCAGGTCTGAGTGGTAAAAACTTTTTCTGCCATGACTGCATTTGTGTTTAATACTCTATAGCTGAAATTCTGAAGTAACATTTAGCTATTTTGTAAGGTGACAACGTGTCTTTATTTCAGAGCTGCCTATTCTATGCACAAAAACATTCAAAAAGCATTACTTCCATCACATGGGAGGGAGAAGGAAGCTTTCAATCATTTGCAGATTCAAGTTACTGCAGATAGTTAAACACCTGATTTATGTGTACAGGCGCTGTTTGCCTCTGCACATTATGGTAGAAGGACTTCACATTTTGTTTTTTGTGGCTCCAATTTTGCTTCAACAAGTCAATTGTGGGTGGAAGTAACCAAATAGCATGTAAGATGCCAAGTAGAGGCCTCTGCAAACTTGGCCCACAGTGTGCATACTTGTTAGTCTTAAGTTTGCTGTTCTCATTTTAATCCCCTGTGCTTCTCGCATCTGCAAATTGTTTAGCAAATTTAAGTCCTTCATTTATCCACTTACAACCCCGTCTGCTTTCCTACAATATTTTATCATCAGATTTGTGGAGCCGCCGTTGTTTCACTTCGAATTTAAATTAAGTTAGATAGTAAATGATGCTAATCTTTAAGCAATGGCCACCAAGAAGGTGCAGGTATCAGTAACAGCATGGTGCTTATTTAAAATACTGCTGCCAGAAATGAGAGGGCAAGTTTGAAAGGGAATTAAATACAGACAGATATTTCAACTCCACCATATCTCAAATCACACTATTTTATTATTTTATCCCTGCAGGTTACATCAGGATGGGCAAGTACTATGTGCTAGTGAGATGTTAATTACCCAAATGATTTATGATACTTAAACCTTCAGGTTCTTTCCTAACACAAAAGGCATATCTTGGTATGTTCTGTACCAAATTTTCTGGGACACACAAAGTATCTTTCTTTTCTTATGGTAGTTTGACCTACCCGTTAGTGGATGGACTTATTAATACATTGAAACACCAGCAATGTGGTAATTTTTCCCTTGCAGAAAGGAGCAAAGGATAAGAGGATATTACTACAATATAGATAATGTCATTTTTCTGGAAAAAATAGTACAAAACTATCTAGCAAAAAGCCACACAAACATTAAATAAACAAAAGAGAAAAGTTTTGAAGCAGCTCCCCACTTTACCTACCAATTAGACGAAAAAGAAAGAAAGAGAAAAATAAATACAAAGGGTCTGACATGCAATGAAACAAAAAGAATCATTCCTCACTTCAGATTTCAATGAGTTGCACATTTCCAGACAGCTGTTCTGTTTCAAACAGAAAGGTCTGCCTCAGGTTATGAAAGTATTTCATACTTCTATCAGTATTTTTTTGGCTAGATAAGGGTAATCTGGCATGAAGTACCTATATCTGTATATCCTAATGAACTAGGATTGTGTCTCCTATTATACTAGGAAAAAAAAAGAAAAAAAAGAGAAAAAACCACCAAACCTACAAAAAAACCTCCCACCCCCCCACAAACAAAACCAGCCCTAACAACAAAAGAACTACACACACAAAGATACCAGAAAATGCCAAGTCACCAACCCCCAAACTTTTAGGAAATAAATTCCTCCTTTGAATAAAAAATTGCTACAGGTAACCTTATTGCCATAGCACAGTGCTGTTCTTTGAGAGTCTTGCCTTGCAATGGAAGTTTCTCTTCCCTTGCAGATTTCATTTCCAGTTCCTAGATGAATTACAAAAATTAGTCCCATGAAGTTCTGGGTAATTCACTTGGCTCTCACTGCTCTTTCAACCCTTCAAGGAGTGCAGCCATTCCAAGGCAAGCAGAAAAACCCAAGCATATTTGCCAATTGATGTGCTATATAAGCAAATAACATGTCTTTCTTCTGGAAAGAGATGCAAGTCTGACGACTTATTTCATGCTGCTTAATTTATTTCAGACCTGAACAGCTAAATGACTTAATCGGTTTCAGCAGCTGACCACTATGATTTGATGGCCACATATGGCCAAACCCTGAGGGAAAAAGAATGCTGGAGTTAGCATGGCAGCCAGAACTTTTAAATGCACAAACAACAGGTGAGAATACAACATCATCTGGTTACCCAAGACAGGCAGCTGCAGACACAGAAAACGTGATACAGCTGCTTCCAGTTGGTAGTGTTGACTGTTAGAAAACTAGTTATCCTTACAAACTTAACATATTTGCAATAGATATCCCCAGGAAGACATCTGGAAAGGCACAGAGGGATCTTAATTTCCCTTAGAAACAAAATTCCATCATAATTCAGCTTATCTGTAACAGATGCTCATTCTGAAAATAAACCCAACCAAAACCAGTCCACCACGGGATTCCCCATCAAAATGTAACTAAAAGTTTTGAATAAAAAAAATGATAATCATGTGTAATTCATAGCATCTTGGGACTAGATATTGGCCAATCAAACAATACAGAAGAACATGAAGAACATGCTGCTCAACACAGATGCCAGGTGAATACTGCCACCAGACAAGAAACCTGGGAATTTCAATTCAGATTAAAAATCTGTGCTTTAAGACTTGAATTCTGCATTTGTTTTGGACAACAGAAAACTCCTCTCTTTCCATGAAAAACATGCTACTCATCAAAAAAATGTTCATATCTAACAAAAGGAACAGTAGCTGACTAGTGGAAGAGTTAGGTATTGATGTCTGAAAAAGAGAAAGCAGTTTAGGTATAGAAACCAAACTGCTGCCAATTTACTGTAAGACTTCTTATTCTATATTTGCCTGAAGCAACTCTCCAATACTGAATTATAGATCTACTTTTTTTTTCTGAAGAGCAAAAGAAAACACGAAACTGGCAAAAGATTTTAAAAGATTCACCAAGAGGGTTTAAAATAACCAATAATAGCAGAGAATGAACAAATGGTTTAAATATAGTAACATGCTGGAGAGATAATTTTTTGTCAACCATGAAGTGTAATTTGACATGAATGTTATTGCTGGCAATAGGCACCCATAAATAGCATCATCAAGAGCATGCTAGTGTGCCAGAAAAAGTCATTGCCAATTAAACAAGTTCAGCCCTTTTTTCTTCCCCTGTTTCCTCACTATATTCAACAGCTCTGCAAGAAGGAACACAGCCCTGAATTCTAACTAGATGCAATGTACGTGGAGAGCACCTTCCTGAAACTCCTCAAGCACAGGGCAAGTAAAAAAGCTGAGTTCTATCTGTCAGCATGGAATTTATTTCAATTTCATCCAGCTCCACGGTTCCATCCCTCATCAGGTACTGCAACATTAATACAGAACTTGAGATTTCATTACAACTACAGTGCTCTGAAGG
This sequence comes from Pseudorectes ferrugineus, assembly GCA_008033365.1. Classification (NCBI taxonomy): domain Eukaryota; kingdom Metazoa; phylum Chordata; class Aves; order Passeriformes; genus Pseudorectes; species Pseudorectes ferrugineus. Next base: position 11,210 of record QWTY01032740.1, on the reverse strand, counting down.
AGCAGCATTTACCAGCTGCAGAAGGACACCAACCTCACCTGAGCTACATTTAAAATTACAGGCAACAGAACAGAGACAGAACACCTCAACCAGAAATCAGAGAAACTCCCTTAAAGGCCATGAGGGTCAAAAATATGAGTGGGAATCCTTCCTTCCAGTTTGCTTCCCGTATTTCTATGATGGTCTGCCTGGATGTACCAAACAGAGTTAGCTTTTGATGGGTCAAAACAGAGGAAATTTTTTCTAGGATAAATAAAAACAGGGGTACTGGGGGTTGGAACTAACCATATTTCCATATTTGAGAACAGTAGGTGCTTTTTAAACCATGAGTTAATTCTGTACAGAAGCAACACAATTAGGTTAGAACTTTCAAAGCAATCTAAAGTCATTAAACAACCAAATTCTGCATTGAAACAAGGCCTCAGGTGAATTATTGTCATCATCTGACTTTTAAGACTAATTGCAAGCTTAACACTTGTAAATACGTTTTTATAGCATTTAACAAACAGGCAAAAAATTTAAAGCGATGCTTGGGTGCTTGAGTTTACAAACATATGTCAAGGACTTAACTTTTGGCACAGATAAGTGAACCAAGTACTTTGAAACTCCATGTCAAGCCTAACAGCTGACCAATTTAACTGTAAAGGCACTTTGGACTTCATTCACCTGAACTTATGGCTGAATAGCCAATACTGAAGAGAAATATCTCAGCATAAGGAAACCATTGATCATAACAATATTTGCTAGGTCATAAAAATCTGATTATACTGCAACAAGCCTGTTCTAAATCAACACTAAGTGTTGGGGTTTAATACTGTTTATGCAGCAAACATACTCACTGAGAATTATGATCTACTTTGTTTATGCTTGTTTTGAATGCTTTTCTCCTCAGATGATTTACAGTTTTATTTTTTCTTCCAAGGCTCAGTTCCTAGAATTCTTAAACTGCTTCAACTCAGCCACTTCCAGATAGTCCATTAGTTGTTTCATTAAAGTTGTGGATTTACAAGGCCCACTCAGCATTCCTATCACTGACTCACATTCTCATCGGCAAGCAAGTTCTGACCAGTAACTATTTCACTCCAAAACTGAGCTCTGCATTATCTGTACAAGCCACCTTGCCAGCATGCATGCCAGCACCGACCGGACATCAAGTGTTACCCTCTCCCAGGAGCCACTTTAAGACGTTCCTGGAGATTCCAATGTTTAGTCATGCCTAGTTCTGCAGTCCTCAAGCATCCAGTCTCCTTGAAATCTCACATCAGCTGGACAATACCAGGAATGCAGGTAATATGTCTGCCTTCCCTCACATTTCCTCCCGCCTTACACAAAATATCTCCTGCCGTAAGGCAGCCTTGCAAATTCCATTCCTTCTAGAGTGAGGAAGAACTGGGAAACATAACGCACACTCAGCCTGAGAGAGACTAAATCAGAATATGTTACTTGCATCCATGTTAACACTGGAAAACCATCCATTCTTCCCAATATAGAACCAGGCATTTACAGAAGGCTCTCAGAAGCCTGAGCATTGCTCTGCAAATCTGTGAGTCTCCACGAACCAGAAAGACCGCTCTCTAACAATGATAAACAAATACAATCTGAAATATTACCACCTTTAAATAGCACTGAAAAGGGACTCCATGGTACTGCTGCCCTGACTGGCTATCACAACGGAGCAGATTGAAAAAGGGTCACTTAAATATTTGTGTGTACATGACAGGTTCCATAAGGAGACAAAAAAATAAAACAACCCTGATAGAATCACTACTCTTTTTCCTCCAATCTTTTAATGCTGTTTCCTATGGAGTTCTTCACTAATGTGTCCTGAATATCTAACTATTGCTTTAAATTTAGGTGTAAATTTGCTGCACTGCCACTATCTTTTAGGTTGCTAAAGACATGCTGCAGTTGGAACAGGTGCTTTAAAATTAATGTTTGTAATTTGTGATAATTTCTATTGCCTGTTTTCTTACATTTAAGTTTTATATCTAGTGTAAGAGAAAATTAAGATGCATGCTATATTAATATAAAAAATACTGAGGCTTGCATATAGGCTTCATCACTTGAAGATGTGATAGATGGATTTGAGCCACAATTATAAAAATCCACTGATCATCCAATATTTCAAGAGGGATCCCTCTTAAATCTTCCATGCTTGGAATGACCACAAAATGTAAAGTAATGCCAGGAAATAAAAATATGAAAGTGTAGATTGGTGCCATTTTTGCACTCCCAGACGTGAGCAAGCGATGGTGTTAACATATCCATTCAATTTGCTTGAATGTATGAAACCCCATATGATCCTCCCCCAAGCACAATGTGTGGTTAGCCTTTAAATGGAGCAGTCTTTGCTTCTCATACACATATCACTCATCTGATCTTACAGCCTAAATGTGGATTGCACCATTTTTTTCCAAACAATTCCCTTAAGATTCATGCCATTCACGTTACTAACAGGCATACTTATTTTACTCCTCAGTTTCTTGTTAGCATGTTAGCCCTAGTAGCTTCTAAAAAGTTAACCATAACAATACTCTCCAAATTTAAATTATTTCAAGTTCAGTCAAAATTCAAGTCTCAAAAACAAACAAACCAAAATCAAAAATAAAAAAGCAAACAAAAAAGGAGGGGTTTTTTCCATTATTTTACTACCTCAAAGGGACTAAAACAATTATCCTACATTGTTATGTAATATCCACTTTGTATAAATGCAAATAAGTGCATTAGATAAAAGGCATGTGTGTGTGTGAGTGAAATCTGGCCCATCAGTCACTACATAGCTTACACACACAGAAATATGCTAGCAATGCACTGCTCAGCCACTTGGAAACACAGCAAAACAAACTGCATCAGCTGCTGAACACAGACTGATATCAGGGAAATTCCTGGGTTAAGAAAGCAATGCACACAGACTCCTCCTCTTGACTGTAATGCCTCTAAGAATAAATTATATATCATTGTTAAATAAATCACAGCTCATTACCAAGTCATATAATTCACCTTCATGAGAAACAACAAAAATGTCATGTACTAGTAAGAATAAATCTCTGTGCCTAACAGTACTTTTCTTCTGCATTTCTATATTTAACATTCATGGTTCCCCTCTAATACTTATTTCATACACTCTTTAAATTCCTACCAAATGCTTAGATACATCTTAATTCCTGCAGAGTGAGCACCATCACTCTGAGAGTAAAGGTCAAATTTTGCTCTCACATCAAAGTGATGCCTTGGAAGCCCTGAGTTAAACTGAGATAATAGGAACAAAACTGAACCAAATAGCTTCATATATCGGTAATCAGCCAATCTGCCAGCTGTGCTACTGGAGCAAAGTAAGTTATCTGCCAATTCTTGAGCAGGTATGTGTTCTCCACACGAAGAACCAAGGCTCTTAAAGCCAGAGAATTATCTTTAGATAGCTTCTATACTACTTTCACCAAAGTACATTTTCTCAGGCAGACTATATATGGTCAGGGAGCATTATCTGGCTGATGCACATTTAGTAATGTAGGTCTCCATATTAAGACATAAAGAGTTTTTGTCAGAAGCAGCACTAACCAAAACTAATGAATTTAGGGGCACATTTCATTCCAAGCAGGACTGAACCCTACATGACAGGGTTTTGTGACGTTAGTGCCTTGTACAACAATTTCTACAAAACACTGAACATTGCTCTATAAGCAGAGGGTGAGAAAGGAGTTCACAGCTTCTAGGTGATCTTAGAGAAGAAACAATAGGAAGAGTCACTGAACTTTTCCTTCTTGTTTCCAGCTAACCCTGCCAAAGCAATCCCAATCATTTAAGACTGTTTTCTTCTTTATCCAAAATAAGAGTTTAGCTTATTAATACACAAAATTTTCAACTATTTATTCTGCTCAAAGCACATGCAGATTTCATGTCTTATCAATCTGATATTGCTCTGGTCTCTGCTGTCATATTCAGAAAACCCATCCATTGTGTTGTGCTCCATGGGAGAACTGCATCAATGATGATAATCCAAAAAGCATTTTTTCTACACACACAAGTTGCAGCACACTTTTAGAAAACACATCCTGCTAACCTCACACCAGACAGGATAAAGACAGGTTCCAAGCTAAGCCACACAGCAAAAATTTTACATAAAATATTTCATCTACTGAAACAATATTGTTCATTTAAATAATTTACTAGTTGTACGACTAAGACATTACTTCAAAACTCATGCGTAAAGCCCTGAGGGAGTTGGGAGCTTTCATCTGCATGGCCTGTTTTAAAATCTGGCATGAGATGAGTGCTGATGAATAAAATTTGTCACAAGGCATTTTTGCCATGTAGTTTTGCATCATTGAAATAATTTTTTCACCCTTCACTCATTGACAGTTATATTAAATCTGATTAAAATGACCATTTCCACTACACTGTCAGATTCTAGTGAAACATGAGTTTTCAGTGGTTCAAGAACTGGAGCTGTTAACTGTAATTTAAAACTGCACCCAAATAATGACACAACATTACTTCAGTATTTCAAAGGTATCTTAAAAGAAGACTCCTTAATAAAATACCCCCTCTTTGCATGAGCAAAGTCCCATTAGAAACCCCCACTAATTAATAATTTATATTCTTAGAAGAATTTTTAAGAAGTCTCAGATTTCAGACTCCAAATTGAGCTAAAGACCCAGAGGCGAACTGCAGGTTTAATTTACTGTAAGAGAGTCTCATCATTTTCCTTAAGAATGTTATCTGGAGAGAGATTTGAGAGAGAACTGATGACTTCCAGACTACAAAGCACTTGACTCCCAAGAACCTACCATTCTGTCAAATCTCTTAGTATCATCTAAGAAAAAGGCAAGAGCAGAATAGCTTATTGTTCCATGTCACAGCTGCCCAAAATTTTTACTTCTCCTGGCATGCATGGTTCCTCCTTACTGACTCTATTCTGAATAGGAAGCACATGCTGACAATGTAATTGCTTAATTATTGCAGCCTGCTTACCTTCCAAAACAAACTAATCCAAAAGAAATCAGGGGAAAACAGAAAGCAGCTGATGGCATCTCATGAGGCAGAGCATTGAAAACAGTGGAAAAGCCCAAATAGGATAATGATCAAAAGATATTTTTCTAGTACCAGTGCCACAGAATTCATAAAAAGTTAAAAGGAAACTTTCAGATTAGCATTTGGTAATTTGTGCTCATGTCTTCTGCTTCCCTTCCTCCCCCATCTTACTCTGTGGCAATGTTTGTTTGGTAAAACTTTAGCAACCACAGACGCATACTCTTTAAAACTAATGGTGTGAATTAAAGTTTATTCCTAGGCAACCTGAGTATGGTAACAACAGTCACTACTGGTCTCCTACAAGACTTTGACCACAGCAGGACATATCAGGAGCAGCATCTTCAGTTCCATCCTCAAAGAGAATCTCCATCCAACCAACACTGCCCACTGAGGGCCAAATGGGAACACAATTCCTTTGTGCTAGGTGCTTCAGAGAGAACACACTCTACCCACTCCCCATTTTTGGCCAGTAGCAGTCTGAGCTAAGTTTGAACTGCTGTTTTAAAGACAGAGCTAAACCCACCCAAAATACAGTTGATTTTCCTATTTCTTCAATTCATGTTAAACAAGAAAGGTAAGCCCTGAACTCTTTATGCTTTAATGTGCAGGATTACTCTGCACATGTGTCTTGCTTATATCTCCTCTCAGGATGTGAAGAGCATTACTTATAACAATATTCTGTTCAAGTTCTGCTGTTTGCAGACTCATTCTCATTTAACATTTAATCAAAGTTTCTAAGAAGAAGCAGCATGCTGAGTAATTCTCGATTCTCTTATCACATACGTAGGTTTAAGCTTTTCAAAGAGTCAACTCTGCAAACTGAACTAGTCTGAATGTGAAGCTGCATTTGGTTTTTATTGTACAACCTTCAGGAAAGGCTGAGTTAGTTAACATTATTCTCCAAGCAGTACTCATGCAATTCCTTTGAAAGCCATAATCAATGGCTGCCTATTAAATACATTTCAGCCAAAAATTCATTATTTGACTAGTATAATAAAAAATTTGGTAGGACATGCCGTACTAAAGCATCTTTCACACAATACTTTAACTCAGTGATACTTCAGCACGAGAATTAAATAATTTTTGAAAAACGCTGTCCTCTTTCTTTAAAGCAATGCCACTACCAACACCACCCAGCAACATGCACATGGCATAATACCTACCTGTTCTGTGTTCTGTTTCAAAGCAGCCCCTACATCAAGACATTTCTATCTTTGCTGTCTGAAACAATTACAAAACCAATATAACACCGGACCTTCTCACTCCAAACTCCTTCTCCCAAGTGGGACAGAGGATTTCCAGGCTTCAGTGTGAGGGACCAACAGGTAACACGGTTTTTGGAGCAAGGCTCTCAGTGGAAGTCTCAGTCTGAAATAGACCCACTTCTGTGGAGAGTGGGAGGATATGAAGAAACCAGGCAGATGGTATTTGACCTTTGCTCTTAAAGCAAGCAGAAAAAAAACCAAAAGCCTGAAACTCACTGGGTGGCACACGTAGACCCTTTATGCAAAGCTTTGTTTTTCTCCTTCAGTAATGCTTGAACGGTCAGAGAAAGCAACATGCCAGAAAGAAGTTTTATTGTCCAGCTATCCGACACTGCACGCTCCCTGGAGGCTTCCTCTCAGATTGTCATGTTGTGCTTAGTTGGGTCACAACATGTTTCTGTAAAATATTTCACTGTACTTGGAAAAAAGCCTTAACAGCAGTCCTAGGGAAAATCACCATGAATAAATGCCAGGCTGCTTTTCCTAAAAAGTGGCAGATATGAAATGAACTTGATTGGCAGTGTTTGAAACACCCCATCACCTGCTAGACTGGCAGTTCTTGAGTCAAACACAGCAAGTACCTCCAAGCACTGTGCAGTTGTCCAGCCCTGAGATAATTATCACTGCTAGATTATGTCAGTGCAACCAATAAAAGCAGTTTATTTGAAGCTTCTGTTTACATAGGACCCCTAAGGTATTCTCATTTTGAAGAGGTTGTTCAAAAATGGTGTCAACACAGCTTCAGCATTAAGAGATACATTTTCAAGCAGGGCTTCTCTGACCTAACCTAATAAAATAACTTATCCACAAATGCAAGCAATATTTATAGAATCCCTATGTGATCTTAAAACAAGAGTCATTATTTTTCCATACTTGCAAAAGAGAATTGGTATTTATTTTAAATACCTAAATGCATCCTCCCTCTTTTTCTCTGCAGGAACAGCTAGTTATTTGCACAGCTGAAAGCAATAATTTCTAAATGGGAAAATATTTCCAAACAAGAAACTTCTGATTATCACCAAGCTGCTCAATTGTTATTTCGTTTGGATTCTTTTGCTCCCCTCCTCCACAAACAACCATCTGCAAAGAGGGTGATATTTAGGTGTGTGTAAGAACACACATTTACAGGCAATAAGCTCTTCAAAGCATGTATGGTTTCTCCAAAAAGCACCATTAATACAGTTCACATTTGGCACCACAAGTGTGCTTAGGATGGGAAAAGTACTCTTCTCCTAGCACTTGGGAGAGGAATGGGAACATCTTTCAAAGTTTTACCTCTTGAGTCATAGCAATGATCATATTCTTCATAAAAAACACAAATCAGAGGCTAGTTTCTGCAAGAATCGTCTTCCCCCTACATGTTCTTAAAGGCTGAATTCTGCTAACTGAAAAGATAAGTGCTGGTTTTATACAGGCTCTTCTCCTCTGCTGGTTCCAAGGCTGTTCTTATAAGCAACCACCAAGCAGTAATCATACAGCCAAAGACTACCTAGAATAAGCCAAATCTCTTCTCACAATCTTGTGCCCATGCAGATGTAAATATTCTGAACCCCATTCATATCAGAGCAATGGCAAATGATTCCTGCACTAGTTTATTACTGAAATATTTGAAAACTTGGACAAGATGTATCAGAGGCAAAGGCTTGAAGGATGGAAGCAAATTCAATAGAGCACAGAATGTCATAAAATATAGATCCATTAATATCACAGGAAAATCAGAATACGTGCAGCTGTCCAGGAAACAATCAGGAAGTTACATTAATTACAGCAGTTTTCTCTGCTTGACATTTCACCACAATACAATGACGACTTTTTCAGCTAGAATTTCCTAAATTCCAATAGATTTTCCTAAATTGAACAGAGTGATAGCAAAGCTAGTTAAGTTAAGAGACTATATAATCTTGAACTGTTGCTTTTCCACTAGACGTCACAGAAGAACATAACCCCATTTTCACAAAAGATGTTCCAGGCAGATTACAGATGTTTATGGATGCACACAGATAGAAAACCAGAATGGGTTGGGCTGTTACCTCTTTCTTTCTAGAAGGAAGAGATGAAAATAGTGGACAGATTCCTTCCCCCCCCCCCCACCCCAAAAACATCATGGCAAATTGGTGGACTAGACCCTTGTGTTTAAGTCCTAGAGGACATAATGTCCTCAAAAGTGGCAGAATTGACTCTGACTAAGAAAAAGTGCAGTAGCAGAAAATGCAATTTACTATTTTTCTGTCAGCTCAATTTAATGACTAACATTAACACCTACAAGTCATGCCTGGCTGAAGTCTTTCAGTGCTTTTATGCCTTTTTCCTCATTGTCATAAAATGGTTATTATACAAGAGTATATATAATTTTACGTTAACAGTAGGAAAAGTAATGTCTCTGGACTAATATCTACAATACATTCCTTATCAGATCAGAAGTCCTTTCCTACAAACACAGCCTTCACAGAGGAAACTGTCCAAAGAGAGTTGACAATAACTCAAGAGCTGCTATTACTGAGAAAGTCTAATTTCTCGGCTTTATGCACAACAAATCCACCCAGAATGAAATTTCACAAACTGGGTTCTTAAGACACCAGCGCACATTTCCAGGCCATTAACTAGGTTCTTGGCTTCCATTCTACAGACAAAAGAGGGTATTTCAAAAGCTTAACCACAACCACTTCTCCTCAATACCTCTATTAGTAAGAAAAGCCTGGTGACCCTCCATTCTGAAGTACACCCATTTCAAATTCATACTCATGACAAATGGCCACGAGGAAAAGAAACAAATTCACACTGGATGTGAATTCTCTCTGCAGCTGGCACAAGGACACATCACCACTGGAGAGAGAACATTCAATTTTTCAACGTCTACAGACATTTGGGGTTTCATTGTGGCTAAGAAAGTGTCATGAGTTTATGTGGAGTATGCTTAAGTCTACTAGAAAAATTAAAAAAAGAAACAACAAAAAAAAAATCAAGTTATACTGTAGAACTTGGACAATTGCGACAACAGTTTAACTCAGAGGTACCTCATAGAATCCCACAGAACTGCCACCTCCAAAAGAAACCAAGGAAAATCATGGCTGTGAGGTAATGCTATGCTTGTCATTTCTCCAAGAAATCTGGCTCTATGTAGCTTCGCAAAGAAAATTCCTGCACAAAGAAAAATGGATGAAGGAGACACAAGGAGCAGGAACGCCACAGAGGAAAGACTCGCTCTGATCAAGCACCAGTCTTGACTTTAAAAGTTTAAAAGTAATCTTTGTCCTAGAATTTTAGATCACAGTTAACTGTCTCTTAAAGGTGGTTGTTTCTCAGGGGTAGAAGGAGCTGGGTGATGGAGACTAACACTTACAGGGATTAAGCCCCCTCTACTTCATAAATTTTCTCAAAGCCTCACAACACAGGATAATGAAAAAGCATAAACTTGCAGACTGGGGGCAAAAAAAACCCTCGGGTGAGTTAGGTATGCACAGGAAATGAAATTAATTTCTGTAGGAATAAGATGGAATGCAGACAAGAACAAATAAAGTTTGGAGTTTTAAGGATCCAAAAGGGCACAACTGAGTACAGTAAACATATAAGATTTATGGGAGGGGAAAGACAGAGGCAAGGACATGGAGACAGAAAAAATAATGTTACATTCTATTTCTCAACACCAAACCTAAATACCTGAAAGCAGGGATGTGCTTGCCAGAGAGGATGTTCGGTGGTGATGTGAATGGCAAGGGGAAGGAAATTCAACATGTGGAACCACTCAATAGTTTTTACACAGTTACTGTCTTTCCCAACCTCAATGCTCTGTGCAGAGCCCAGCAAAATTAATTTCAGCACATTTACAAGCAGGTTACTAGCCAGAGGACACATCCTAACTGGGTTAGGATAAAAGCTAGACTTTGTGAGAATTACAAATAAATCTCCTCCACTCCACCCTGTAACAAATTCTCTGTAGGGTTTTGGAGCTCAGCAGGAGCAGCTCCATATTCCTGAGTCCTGAAGGTGATCATCATTCCTTTTCTTTCCCTACACACTAAGCAGGCAAAGAGGCTTGCCAGTGGGTACCTAGCTATATCTTTTGTGGCACAATTATAGCAGTACACTTACACACCAGCAAAGGAACACCCTTCTGCAGACAAGACTGCTGACGCACAACAGCCCACCCTGAGACATAACCACTAAATGGGATGCTCCCACACAAGGGTTGACCCTCATATCAACTGACCAGGTTTGATTAAACTTATGACAGCAATTCCATACTTTACACTGAGCCAAGAGACCTGTACCTATCATAGAACCATAGAATATGCTGGGTTGGAAGGGACCATCAAGATCATTGAATTCAATTCCTGGCCCATCTTAACATTGACCAAGTAATTTCTTCTGCATTGACTGTGATTGAGATTGAATCATATTTTTATGAAAAGAAACAGGACACCCCAAGAATCACACCATGTGCCTGACAGCATTGTCCAAATGCTTCTTGAACTCTGTGAACTCTGTCAGGCTTGGTGCTGTGATCATTTCCCTGGGGAGCCTGTTCCAGTGCTCACTCA
>QWTY01032738.1:0-16922 GCA_008033365.1 Pseudorectes ferrugineus | reverse complement strand
GTGTGTGTTTTTGCCAGGACACCTCGTGGCACCACGTGCAGGCACTGGATTTAGCGCAAGAGGAGGAAGAGTTCTCATTGCCTGGAGAATTGTTTTCATCCTGAGGAACAGCACCAGAGAGGATCCTCAGAATTGCTGAAAATAAATCCTTTATTTCATATTTAAGGATCTTAATAAGGGATGGATTCTCTGCAGTGCTGAGCACTCCAGCCCTGATTCAGCTGAGCAGCAGAGCATGACCACAGTGGGATGACCCATGGGCCTCAAGTCAAGCACTTTTTCAAAACTTAATTAATGGCTTTATTAATTTCTCTTTTTCTGGATGAGAACTGGCCTGTGTAGAGTCTTGCAGGACCAAGCCCTGATTTTTGGAACAGTTGTTATCCAGCAGGTCTGAAAGCAGAGGAATCTTCAAATAAGCGTTTAAACAAACTTTTAAAATACGCCAATGAATTTCTGAGTTTGCCATCTGATTCCCCTATAATTTTTTTTTTTAAATCTTGGCTGCTTTTTGGGAGTGCGGTTGCCTTTTTGTCATTGTTGGATATTTTTGGGGTTTCTGGGTTTGGTTAAAGGTACCTTAAATAGAATTTGAAGAGCTTTATTTTAGCTGCCCTTTTGGCTGTTAAGACTGGTTTTTGCCTTCCAGTTAATGTTGAGGTTCACAGTGAAGCACCAGTGAGCTTGACTGTTAAAATAAAATAACCAGCTCTTGAGTCCAGTCCGTGCAAATAATCTGAATTAGCTCTTGTGCTGCCAAATATGTAACAGACTGGATACAGGTGTTATAAAAGCAGGCAGGTTACCAGGCAAATCACAAATCAGCAGTGCTTGAAATTAGTAGAGAGTCTTAATCATGGAATAAAATTGAATGCCAATATAAAGCCAAGCTGGAAACGAGGGATGCTCTCATGCGGTACAGGAGGTTTGTGCTTTGTTCACTGGTGTCAAAAAAGAGATGAGCCCATAAGGTGTGTGGGTGGTTCCTCTGAAATGGGGATGGCTCAGACCAGGCTGAGTAAGAGGGCAGCATATTTTAATCCCTTTGGGCAGACAGGCTTTTGGACTCCAAATATAGTTGCGTGAAGTTGTGCCTGAGGTGGTTCTCAACTCCCATCTAGGTATTTGTGTTTTGTAGCCCACTGATTATGACGCTAGTAGGAAATACCCATTAAAATGTTCTGTATACTTACGCCTGAAGGCTCGTGTTGGTCATTCTCTTTGCAGTGGGTGTTTGGAGATACGGGGAGGCAAACCGAGGTCTGTTAATTGGATCTGAGTGGCAAATCTGAGCCTGGGTCTCAGGTTATTGGAAGAGATCCACATTTGTTCAGCTGAGCACCTTCAAATCCCCGTAAAGAAAACAATAGTAGCTTGATAGGGGGCTGTAGTTCTGTGGTAATTAGAGAACCACTGAAAAGCCCTTGGCTGAGGAGCAGCACCCTGCTGGACAGGGCTTATAAGCAGAGGGAGCAGGGGAGGGCGGGATGCCAGCTCTGACAAGAAAATTCTCAAGCTTTGAGAATCCCAGCCTTGAGGAAAACACAGGTTTCAGCATTGAGAGCACCACAGCTCGGATTTATCAAAGTGTTGTGGGTGCAGGTTTAGGATCACTGAAAGGAGATATTTCCGTCCTCTACCTTCGGCTTCCCAACTTCTTCATCCACCCTTGCACTGGATTTAGCAGCTGTGCCACTGCCGAGTTGCCTGGCTCAGGGAGTGATCCCGTGTGAAATACGCAGGGATTGATCCCATGTAAAATACCCAGGGAGGTTTTGGCTGGGTAGGTTTTGAACCAGTTCACCCTGCAGGCACTCGCAGTTTGCCAAAAAAGGAGGGCACAAGGGTCTGATGGGGTCACCTTAGAATGTTGGAGCAGAGGAATAGCCCAGCTTGGTCAATCTGCTCTTGTGGACAGAAACAGAGAACAAAACCTCTCAAGCCTCTACAGGTTTCAGATGAAAGGAGACAAAGCGACGCCTGTGGTATCATTTATTTATTGTAACCTAAAGCAGGAAAAATACGGAAAAGTTTCCTTCTGTCTGACAAAGGCTCGAACGGATGCTTCCGGTTCCCTTGGCAACGGTGTTAAACAGGTAGAACAAATACAAGCACTGATTGCCCCAGCAGCAGCTCGCTTCCGAGACAGCCGGGTTCCAACGGCCTGCCAAGCAAACAGCTTTGTGCCCAAGTTACCATTTTGCTCCTCTAGTTCATCCTATTTCGGAGCATGGAGAGGCATCCTGTGGGCCCGTGGTGCTCCCAGGGACCACATGTCATAGCTGTGGATGAAGGACTCTTAAGGTTCATGTAAAGGACTTATCCAGTCCAGTAATTGCCTGTAATAATTTTATTTTTTCAGAGGAAAATGTAGTGAGGAGGATGAAATTGTCATCTCAAAGTTGGACTAAATTTAGATTGGTCCAAATTTTAGAAAATGTAAGGAAAAAAAATCCTGGCATGTCTTCTTCAGGAGAGCATTTTTATCAATTCATCTAAAAGAAATGTGATTGCCAAATGTGTTACAGTGAGTGTTTAGGACAGAGATGGATGGAAAAGCTGTGCTGCTTGAGTCTTGCCCAGAATTGTGGCATCTTGAACGTGTGTATCTTCAGGAAGGAAAAGGCAAAATCGCTGCTTCTGTCAGGGAACAAGTGTATTAGTAATGACACAGTGACCCAGTTTGTTCCCTACTTGTGTGACAGCTTTGGAAAGACGAGTGACATCCTCATCCTCTGTGACGCTGCTGTTCTGCTCACTCAAAAACACAGGCTCAGCACTGCTGGGGGTGAGCTCAGAGGCTTCATCAGGACTCATACACCTCTTTCTGCTGGAGGTGAGGGGGTTACATGGGGAGATGTCCCTTCCTCCTCCTTCCCAGGTGCTCAGAGATGAGATAACTGTGCCTCATGGAAGCTGATAGCTGTGTTTGTACGTATTTTTTAAAGATGTGCTCTTTAAGCTGCTCTTTTATTCAGGGGAATTTATAATCCTGCAGAACCTGGGCTCCTCTAGGTTGCAGGAAGGAAATCAAAAGCAGCCAAAAAGTGAGTGATCTGTTTGCAAAGAACATACAAAAGTGCTGTGTCTCTCTTTCACTGTTTTTTTCCCCGTTTCACAGAATGATTCAATCCCTCAAGACGACTTCACGCCAGAAGTGTACAGAGTGTTCTTAAACAACCTCTGCCCTCGGCCTGAGATCGACCACATCTTTTCCGAGTTGTAAGGAAAGACTCTCATTGGTTTATTTATTTATTTTCCCCATTCACTGATCTTCTGGCCTGGGGGTGGCAAAGTAGGTTATTCATACTATAGCAGCATGCAGTGCTTGCCAGTAACAGATTTAAATGTCAAGCAGGGCTGTTATTTAAGCTTGAATCAAGGTTTCCTTCTCTCCCAGGCTTTTACCTCCACTTCTGATGGCTTGAGTTTTAAAGGAATTTGTTTCTAGAGGAGCAGAGCTGCCAGGTCTTGTTTTTCTGTATTGATCAGGATAGTTTAGGTTTCCGAGAAAGTAAAGAAAGAAGAGTAATAAGCAATAACAGTATGGAATAGGCTTGAGAATATGTATAATCACCCCCAAAAGCTTAATTAGGAGTTGAAAAAAATGCAGTAACTTTTAGGATTTGTGTATGATGAATTCACACCGTGAAATTAAATTAGCAGCCGGCTACAACTGATTTCATACATTCACTTATGAGCTCTGTAACTCCTGGTGCTTCTACCCCTTGCAGCAATCCTTGTACTTCCAGTTTCAGCAGAGCCTGATCAATGGAGTCAGAACACTGAGCAATATGAGAGGAAAGCAATTTCCAAAATACACCCCACAACCACCAAAGCAATCGGTGAACTTATTTCAGCAACACAGCCGTGCTCACATTCCCCTTTTGGGGTTGTCTCCAAGGCTGGGGTTTCAGAGGAGCACAGCCCTGTCCCAGTTTGCTCCCACTGCACCCAGGAGAAGCTTCCCATTGCTCCCTGGCAGAGCAGAACTAGGCCAGTCCTGAGTGCTGTAGACAACCCTGAGCTCGTCACCTGGCTCGGAGGCTTCCTGGATTTCCATCTGGGCACAACTTGTACCCAGACTCTGCTCTTTTTACTGACTCTCTGAGTAGGCATCTTTTTGCTTGCATGACAGAGGACCTTGCAAGTTTAGAAGGTTTATAAAAAAAAGACCCCCACAAATGACTAGAATAATGAAGTCAGGGCTGCTGTTATTCAGCAGTAAACCCAAATAGATGGGCCAGGAATGTCAGCAGAGTGTTTGTGGCAAGCTCGGGATTGAATTCCATGGTCGTTTTCTCTTTTACTTTTTAAAATAGCTTAATTCCAAGAATTCAGAGGAATGAAAGGCTTTTAGCATTGCTCCAAGTCTTCCCATTGATGCTTGTAATGCTGAACATTATCAAAGATCTTCCTCCTAGATGTCTGATGAAGAATCTTTGGGAAAATAAATTAGTCCAGAGACGCAGTGGAGCAATGTTTTTGTTCTATGACAGTTTGAATCTTGTTTTGATTTCCTTGGGAAGTTTCAGACATGGAAAAAGGTTTCAGTGCAATGTATTTAAATGACTTTGCTGTTGCTTTAATTTCTCTCCAGTGGTGCCAAGAGCAAACCCTACCTTACTGTGGATCAGATGATGGACTTTATAAATTTGAAACAACGGGATCCACGATTAAATGAGATTCTTTATCCACCACTCAAACAAGAACAAGTTCAAGTGCTGATTGAGAAGTATGAACCCAACAGCAACCTAGCAAAGAAAGGTCAGTGGATTTCACACTCTTGCTGTACTCAGTTCCTGATTTGAAACTCAAGTAACTCAATTATCCTACATGCTAAAGCAAAATTTGGTTCAAAATCCAATTGCTTTCCCAGCTGTGTGCTTTTTGGATCATACAGGCCTGTGAGACATCATGTGGTGCATTTTTAAATGTGTTTGGTTGGTCTCAGGTTAGGAAGGATGGGGCTAGTTTCCGTGTTTGCTTTGCAGTGTGTGTGATTGACAGAAGAGTTGCTCTGGTATGCAACCCTCAGCAGAAACCTGACTATCACAGTGGCTGTTTACCAGCATCTACAATGTAAAATTGAAAGAAAAAATCAGGGACAGTGGAACTAAGAGCATGATAATTCTATCATTTAATAATACTGTTAAGTCTAGCCCTCTGCTTTTGGATAAAGTGGCATACAAAGCAAGATGTGTGATCAGCTCAGTGTATTTCATGCTATAATGACAGAAAATTCCCTTTTGAACATCTCAAGTGTTGTCAGGACTTAGCTGGGCATTCTGCCAAAACCAGTGAGAGAACTCCTGCACAAATCTCTGCAGATTTTTGCTACCACCACAAGTCTTAAAATAGCATTCAGTTTGTGTCTGCATCCTGTTTTATTCCAATCCACATTTCCTAATGATTAACCCAGGTTTTAATGTGTTTACACCTTAGAAATTTTAGAGGCATGGGAGTATCCTGAAAAACAGGTCTAATATGAAAAAGATTGTTTGGTCCAGAGATTGTGAATCAAAAAAGTTAAAAAAGACCCAAAGGTCTAGAGGTTAACTGAAGGCACTCCCACACCTCTCCCTGGAAGCCTTCTCACCTTGACGTCTTCCTGAAGGAAATCGATGTCACGGTCAATGTTGTCTCTCAAACACTTCTAATTTTTCTCTTAAGTCGTCTTATTTTTCTAGCCCAATCAAATGGAGTGTTTCCAGAGGTTTTGCTGGAGGCCTAAATCCTGCTTCTTTGCTGTATTTATGCAAACTGTCTTTTGACGTCAGCAGGAACAGTACCTTGAGTAAATGGAAACACGTTGTGACCTCCTTCCTCATCTGTGCAAATATTAGAACAGTGCTCTGTGCTTACCTTATTTCCCACCAGCAGCAGGAAAGTCTGTTACCTAAAAGATCATTCTTATTACCCAAATATTAGCACTTCGTATAAACCAAATAAAGGATTTATTAGAAGGAGGTGTGCTGGTGTGCCGGAGTCAAAATGGAACCACCTTCTGACTAGCAATAAGGAGGAAGCCTGAAACAGACCCCAGGAAGAAGGGTGCTGTGGTGGTGTTTGCTACCACCCTGCAGTGGGATTTGTGGGACACCTCCAGCTTTACCCTGTTTACCTTGGTGCACACGTTTGCTGGAGACACTTGCTGTTCCATAGGTGTCTCTCTTCCTGGGTGTGATTTACGTTGCTCTTAAAGAATCAGTTCTCTCTGAAAATGGTGACTTGAACAGGGGAAAGGCAGATCATAGAGAGTTAATTCCTTTTGTGGGATTGTTGTGGGGGTTTTTTCCCTTTTCAGACTTGTGCACTGGGGTCCAGCTGGCACAACCTGAGAACCACCTCTGTGCTGAAGACACCACCTCCCTGTCTGGCAGCTGAGCTGCAGCAACTGGCAGCAACTCCAGTGTAAATCCCAAGCTTACTGCCTTAAAATGACAGGAATTGGCTAATCAGGAATGACACGGGGACACAATATTTTCTGTACATCTGCTCCGAGCTGGGAATGCAATTCACTGTATATTAAATGAAGTGTAGGTGTGCATTCATTTCTACACTCATGGAATAATTGTCAAAAAATGCTTCATGTCTATAAAATGTCACCAAAATGTAACCACATATTTAGAGCAGTGATTTAGCCTTTTAATACGGTGTTCTGTAAAAGGGATGATCACCCAGGCCTCCTGCTGCCGGAAAGGACAATTCCCAAGGTTGTTGTAGTGAAATTTCCAGACAGTTTTTGGCCAGAAACATGAACACAGGTACCTGGGCAACTTATGAAAGTGTGCTGCACATCCTTCTTAGCAAATAAACTTTCATGCGTTGAAAAGTTTTTTTAAGTAAAATCAGGTATTTTTTTCCTTGAAAAACGTAATTTTTTTTTCCTTGAAAATGTAAATCCAAATTTATATAGTGGAAGCTATGTACAGCACCTGACTCCTTGCTCCCTGTTTGGACAGTTCTAGACTAGTCGAGACCCAGAGAGGGTTTGTTATGTCTAACCAAAATGTGAGAACAGCAGCTAACAGGCTGTATGAAGTTTCAGAGTTACATACTAGGCAATGCAGGATCTGAAATATATAAAAGCTAAAACTTAAAGCATCATCTGAGTTCGGTGTCTGTGCACATCCACTGTACTGCAATATTGTCTTCTAATTATTCCCTCATAGCTAATTAAATGAATTTCTAGCGAGTTGTTGTGCTGTCTCTCAACTTTCACAGCACTATTCAAATGCTTTTGGGTTCTCATAATTTCCCTGGTCACCACTGTAGCCCTTTTGTTGTACCTGTTGCTACTCAACTACACTATTTTGAACACAGTAAGCAAGAGCTGTCCATAATATTTTAAATTTTTGCAGCTCCCCGGGTACCTGGTAAAATCTAACGTTGGTGTTGTTGCTGGTGAAGTTCCTTAGGTTACAGAGTTCTGAGAAAAAGGCTGCCTGTGTTCCTGCTTGTGACTGATATATTTTAGGTATATTTATTGCTGGGATACGGTGGAGCTTTTGCAAAATCAGCAGATAGGCAGGCTTGACATCTGCATAGGTTAAGCATCTGGAGTAGTGTTTTATTGTGCTTCAGGTAAGCTGTTGTGATTAATGCTTTGTGTCATGCAGTGAAGGAGATTAATTCCCTGTAGAAAGTGCTCCCTTATCAGGTGGAAGCAGGAGAAGTCCCTGGTAGTGCTGAGCAGTCTCTCCCTGTCAGCAGAAGTGTGCTGGGGGGCTGTGAGGGCTGGAGAAGAATTTACCATAGATACGTTTCTCCCATTCTGCAGAAACGTGCTGGTTCTTCCTCTACTTAATGATGCAATTCATTTCTAAAAGTTTCTGAGTTCAGAAAGAGCTTTGAGAGCTCAAATCCCAATGTCTCAGTTTAAACATTTCATTCTGAACCCAGCTAAGTGCTCTGGAAACCACTGAGCCACAGGCTCGGCTCTGGGGGCATCCTGTGTCACTTCCACACTCCAAGCATGCAAGAAGAGCTGTACCCATGTACCAGACCAGAAATGAAAGCAGGGAAGAACACAAAACCAAGGTCTGCAAGGGAAGGGAGGTGTGAAAAAACTAAAGCTATAAAATACCTGCTTCCACCATCGTCCTTGGAGGGAGCCATGCAAGGGTTAGGTTATTATCAGCCTTTATTTTTAGAGTGGTTTTTGTGGTGGAAGATTTAAAAATAGAGTGTGAAAGTGCTTTAAGTAATGGCATGAAGATGTTGATTTTTTTTCCCTCTTAAGGATGCATTTATTTAAATATTATCTCTGCTTATTTAATTTTAAAGGGCCAAACCTTTAGATCTGCACAGAGAAAAAGAGCTTTGCTCTTATATGTCACAGTGTTTCTTTCTCCAGATTTTCTCTGTATCTATTTGCTGTGTGTCAGCTTTGGTTAGACATGTATTTAGAAGGATTGTAGAGGAGCTGGTTCCATGACTCTGCCCATGAATTCCAGTATTAATTCTGTTTTGCAGTGCACATTTATTGGTAGTCGTTTTGCTGAGTTTTTCTTAGGTAATAAAATAAATTAAGCAATTATCATTAGATTAAGACATATTTAATTTTATACAGCATCTATTGTATGTATTTTTCCCATGGCAGCCTTAACACCAGGCAGTATTCACTCCAGCATAAATGTGTTTTTCCTCCTTTAAACTTCTATGCAGTTTAAACATTTTCATCCCACTGCATTAAATTTAGCTTTTAGTAACTGCTTAAGAATAATTACACATTGGATTCTTTTGATGGCAGAAGGGGGTCGTTTCCTAGGCAACAGATTTTAATAGCAAAAACAAGCACCATGCAGCCATAGCTCTACTTTTAAGACATATTTCATAATATTTAAAGCATAAATTCTGATATATAAATCATTCAGGCAAATGGTAGGGCTTTCTGGCATGAAACATTTGTAGGAAGTGTTACAAAACAGTTGAAAGTCTTTGGCCTCCCAACTGTAACGCTGGAAAGTAAGAATACTTACCCAAAAGCCCATTAACTTTGGGATTGTCAGTGATTTCCAGTTTTACAAGAGAAGAGCTCTCGGCACTGTTTCTGTCTCAAATATTGACAGAACAATGGATCCCAGTCATGATTTATTAGTCTTTAAAATGTTTAAGCCACACCAAAGTTGTAGTCTAGCCCAGGCTGTCAGCAGCAAGTGCTAAGTTAGGTAGCTTACCAGAAAGCCTTTTTTTAAAAATTGTTTAAAAATATATATATATATACCTGTGCAACAAATGTTAGTATGGATAATGTGTCAGCATAAATAAGTTAATGGAAACTGTTTGTCAAAATGAGTTTGCAAAATATGTTTCTGCAGTCAGCCCAGCCCTGTGCTATCAAACGTGGAAGTGACCACACCAGCGACTCCTGATCCACAACCTGGAATCCAGAGACACCACCTGTTGGGCCCTGTGCTCAAACCCTACAGGCAGCCTTCAGCCCTGTGTCCTGACACTGAAAATGGGTGAAAAACTTGGGGTGACAGGACCACAAAGCAAACACGGTTTTAGAGGTTTTAGAGCCTCATTCCCTCCAGCTGGAGCCTTTGCTCAGAGATAAGAGACTCTGACGTCAATGCTGCGTTTCAGGGGTTATGGAGACATATTTTTCTGCAGTTGTCTGCCTGTATTGTGTTTGACTCGGCCTCAGACTATCAGAGCCCATAAATAGAAAACTTAGTCTAACAGTAAAACTGTTTCTTTTGTGCTTGTTGCGGCCTCTTTCATGGAGCACAGGGAAGTATTCAATTTTAGCAGCAGGATTTATTATTTGAAGATGAATATTAGATAAAGTTTACTTCAGAAAATATAAAGGAGCCTGGACTCAAGTGCTGAAGGAAACAAATGTAGATAAAGTTTGGACAAACATGGCATGGTTTGACTCTTCATTATGACTTGTGCAAGTGTAGTGCTTTCAGCTGCAAAGGGCCCCTGAGGACACAGGGAGTGAAGGCTGCCAGGATCCACTGGGTGACATCTAGGACTGGTGGCAGAAGAGCCACAAACAGGCTCACTGCCACTGGGCCATCCCCTTTTGTATGTCATTTTTGGGTTTTGCCTCATGCTCTGGTCAGCTCGACTCGACAGTCAGTCAGTCTGTGCCTTGAGGAGCCAGCCCTGATCCTTGAGTGTTTTGGGATGTGTGGTATCTGTCAGAGCAGGGCTCTCAGCAGCGCTGGAGCCTGAGCCCTGCTGGAACGCAGCATCCATATGTGGAAGTTTCCCTTCTGATGGCAGATGTAATCATCTAACAATATCCTTTAGCTGGAATATGCCTATAAATACAGCGGGGTTAAATGCTGGGGAGGCAGAAAGAAGTGGTAAACTAAAGGACAATGTTGGCACAAGAACACAGAGGGATCAAGTGGCCTTGAATAAATTTAGGCTGGAAATTAGGAAAACTTTCCTAACAATATGGTCCTGGCACAGACTACCAGAGGTAGTAAAGAGGGCAGAAAAAGCAATTGTTATTAAGAGAGGGCTCAAGTTGTTTATGAAGGGGATTGTTCACTGCAGTGTGCAGCTGCAGAACCAAGTTTAAAGAACAGATAAGGAAGGCCCTTTAAAGGGACTAAAATCCCTTCTTTTCGGTTTATTTGCACTGTCTTTGCAGTGCCACCCCTTTATTCTTTTCCACTTCTCTTTAATATTAATCTTTTTTCAGCTGCAGGAGTTTCTGGAAGTAAAAATGTCACCTGTGATTTTTCTCTTTTCGATTTTTTTCACCACTTACAGCACGCTGACACTCTTCTCTTATCTCTCCCCATTATACGACAGGACAGTCTTTTTGGCAAGTGCATTAATAGCTTATGTAGAGAAGTATCACTTAGCAGAAAAAAATACGTATTTTTAGATGTCTTTTAGTGCAACTTAGCAATTGGAAGTAAGCCAACATGTAACATTATTCCATCCCCCAGGATCACTCTGAGGCATTCTACAGAGGATTTTTTTGAGAGGTTTGGCAAGACAGTGACATATTCCAGTGTTGTCCCTCTTTCTGTTGGAAATAACTATAGTATTGCTGGGGTGAATGGTGTTTTTATCTGTCTGATTGAAATCCTTTCCACTCAGCTGCCTCAGAAATCTGCCATGTTGCGAAGTGCTCATTCCACTGCTAGCTAGGGACTGGTATGAAGGTGATTTTGTAGTGGTTTTGTGGATTTAGTTGGATCTAAACTAACTGTCTTCTGATATCCTGTCACAAACTATTTCTACTACGTCTCTGCTGAGAAGTCAAGAGCAGAGAATGGGCTCATGTCTGTAAAACCTTGCTTCAGTCTTGAGACTTAGGAGAGATTGGTTGCTTGGGGTTTTCCCCCACTCCTTCACAATTACTGGTTATTCAAGTTTGTATATATCTGCCTGCTAAAGTTTCAGAAACTGTTCCAAGACTTGTTTTCCTTGTCACGAAACCTCTGCTTACCGGAATCTCTGAACTGTGACCATGCATTGTAACAGCAGAAGGTTTTAAAGCTGTTGCAGACATTTAAAAGATCAATATCCATCAAAATAAATGTGTTTCCAAGGTATAAATTTTAAGGAAGAGAAAATGTTGAGTGTTTAGAATCTTTGCTGCTTCAATGTGTGTTTTGCTGTTTTCTAGCACTACTGGAGAAAACTACATCCTTTTCGTGGGCTGTGTAGCCCCTGTGGGTTAGAGCCCTTCCTTCCTGGGAGCCTGAAAAGGGCTGAAAAAGCCTGTGACTTCTAATAAAATAAGTAAATAAATACCATGCTTAACACTGCGCAGTGGCTTTAAGATCTTGTTGCACCGAGATGGTTCATGCCGACAGGCACCAGTGAGATTTGGAAACCTGGTTTTTTTCTCAGGTGACACTCAATCTTCCTTTCCCTTTGGAGATGTCAGTGTCCTTGGAACGCTCCCGAAGTTTTGATTCTGATTGAAGTAGGAGATTTGCTGTTTGGCATGGCTTGCCTGGAAGCTTGTAGGAAATATTTCCTCCTTGGAGTGAACTAAGTGTCTTGGGCTGCAGTGCCTCATCTTGATAGTTCAGAAAAGTGGTTTTCCATCTGCAAACATCTTCTTGCCCTCCCAAAAAAAGGTAAATAATTGTATCCACTTTTGGTTTTCTCTGTGCACTTGTACAGATGATAAAGTGGATATGATAGCTTCGTTAGAATGACAAGCATTCCTGATTTAGACATACTGAACTCTGCTTTACTTTCTTGATGAGCCTTCCTCTGCACAATGCTCTGGATCTCGGTGTCCTTGGGCATGCGATATTTCCGCATGGATTAACGGATACTGAGCAAGCTCTTTCATGTAGGCCACTTAGGCACAACATGTTTGCCTTCCCGTGCTTTCCCTCACTGCCTGCTTGTCATTCTGTAAGCATTTATTCTGATCTTGTATCAGAGTTACTATTCTCTGTTTACATTCAGATTTCCCTGTGTCTTATTAACGCTGTACCCATCAAGGCTGGAGCAAGGAATCTTGCTCTGTTCCTTTCTTACTGAGTTTTCCATTTCTCTTTCAAGAACATGTTACCAAAGACAGCTTGTTTTGGGTTGTGGCCAGGTAGCTGTCTAATTACAGAAGGTATTTGAGCGAGTATAACTGAGGGCAGAATTGGATCCATTATGTTTTCCTCCAAGTTTAGAGAACGGAAATGAGATTTGAACACAACAGGATATTGTCCTGCTTTGATTTTAAAGGATTTAAGCAATGAGACAACCAATAAATCCACTGTAAGACTGTTTCCTTTAGTTAGTTGAAGCACTGCCAAGCTTTTTCAGACACTCACCCCAAGTTTTCTAATACTTACTCTGGTCTCATTACCTGTTCAATTCCTTTTTCTTCTGTACCTTTTTTGATGCAGTTTCTTATACAGATGGATTGCTGTTCTCTGCTTCTCATCTGCTTCTCAGGGTGATAGATTTCTAGGCATCTTCTTCCCTATTCACCTCTGTATTTTGGATTTTTCTTTGCTCTAGTGATTACCTACGTAGCTTGAATTATTATTTGTGTGTTATCATTTGATTTGTGTCCCATGTACCTGGTTCATTACAGCTTTACCCTCTTGTTTTGCTAACAGCCACCAGAGAACTGTCTGTTCTTTAAACCCTGTGTTGTTGATTCTCCTTTTTCACATTATTAAGGGCTTTATGAAACCAGACCTACTACTGATCAGTGTTCAGCCTTTGGACTTTTTGTGCAGTTCAGCTTTCAAATTCAAAGAAACCCTGATCTTTTAAGCTGACCTCAGTTTATTTCTAGCTGTGCTTTTTTTTGCAGATTAGTTTTTCCAATTAGGAAAAATTTGAATTTAAAACTTCATTAAATGCTTCACTAATATCCAGATGTAGTAATTCAGATATATTGCTGTTCCTCTACTTATTAACTTGATAAGGCTATCTGACTAGTATGAATTTTTGCCCTTACTGATCATTGAGAGAACTGCTAAAATGGAGGAGCTACTGACAATTTCTCCATGTGGTGTGTAAATGGTGGTTGGTACTTTGATATTTTGATATAGCTGCAGATCCTGACCCGAGGCCTGAGAGTCTTTGCCGTCCTCAGTGTTTTTTCTAAAACAAAGCAGTACTAAGATTCCTGGGGTAAGGTCTAGTACTCCAGTTGTAGAGTTGGGGTCTTTTCAGTCTGGGCTGAGCTTGTACCGTATTCTCTCCTTGTGATGACTTTGCCATTAAGAGGATCTCCTTTGGACAGTGCAACAGGACAATCCTATCCTGCTCTGGTTTGCAAAATTGAATACAGACAGAAACTCCAGTTACCCCTTGGCAATATAGTAATAGAACATGTGTCTGGAAAGCCAAGCAGGTTTCAGCATCACTTCCCAAATCACTTGGATGCAAACGCTGCAAGTGCCACCAGAGCGGCTCTGGCACATTGTGTCCCACACAGTGTGAATTTTATGTAAATTCATCTTGTGAGCTTCTCTGCTGGCTCACAAAGCTAGAAAGCACAGAGTAGCTAATGTGTGCCCAGTGTCAAGAGACACACCGGGACTATGTGCATCCTACTCCACACTGTGCGTGAAATTTTAATACCTAATGAGCTGTAAATTGCTGTGCTGGTTTGTGAGAGAGAATTCCCAATGGAACACGATTTATAGATCTCTCACTGGATTATCAAGTATCTGCTTTACTTGTTGGATTCTTATCTTCGAGTTGAGAGGACTGCTCAGTTGTGTGGGATTACAGCAACTGTGATTATTGTTACAGATTGCATTGGAAGAGACCTGATTTCACCGGCAGACAAAATACTATTGTAATTTTGTGCTGCTGACTGGGAGATACAAGGTGCCAATTAATTATCTCGCTTCCTTTTTTGTTTGTTTTCTTTTTTGTTTTAATAACATCTCTTGGCACGGTTGTGCTTTCCAGCTACATTATAACTGAGTGGATAACAGCACGGGTGTAAACAAATGGAAAGCACTATGAAGTTTGCAAATATGCAGAAAGAAATGTTTAAGATCCGTGTGGCCAAACCTGTTGACTGTGTACAAGCAAATGCACATTTTAACAATCCACAAATTTTAAGGGACAAGTGAAGGCTGTTAAAGTTGCAAGACTAAAGTGCAAAGAAAAGTGTTAGCATAAGTTCTCTTTTCCTCTGGCTGCTGTGCCTCTCTTGTTTTCTGTCCCAAGACTTTTCCCAGAGGACTGGAAGGCTCCTGGGAGCAGGCTGGGCAGACTCCAGGAAAAATTAAGTAGCTGCACATCCAACATACCTGCCAAAATAAGGGGATGAAGTTTAGATCAAGCAGCTGTTTGAGAAGTTCTCAGGGTTAGCTGCACTTTTATATTTCCCCCAGACTACTGCACTGCTGGTGTTACGGTCTTGATCCTGGACCTCTGCAGAGGGCACTGAACTGGGGGAGAAGCTTCTTTTGGAAGCTCGACCCTGCTTTGAACCCTGATGTCTTTTAGCAGGTATTGAGTGAGCAGGGGTTTGTTTACATCCTCATGTTGAGGAGCTGGCAAGCTCCCAGGTCCACAGGAGCATTTCCACATTCAGAGCAGCATGCTGGTCATGCTGGCTGCTAAAGGGGTTGGGAAAGCAGGATCTTGTTGAGTTACCTGTGTCTCATTAGGCAATGGGAGAAGGATTTCTGTGTCATAAACAGCCTGTGCTTTTTCCAGCCCTGCAAACTGCATGGGAACAGTTTTCCATGAGGCTGTCACTTGTGTCTGCCCTGGCACTGTCACAGGCCCCATGCAAGAAATGTGCTGGGTTCTCTGGATCTGGTCAAACAGGACTGAGAACAGCCTTGTGATAACACAGTAAGTCTTCAAACAGAGGAGCCTCTGAGAAGTATATTCACAAAGTACACTCTATCCTATCACCCATTTCAGCTGGCTGGAATTCCTGCTTCGTGGTAAAGCTGTGGACAGCATCTCCCAGGAATGGGGATATTCCAGATCGCATAAACTGCAAAAGAAAACATTTTGATTGATGAATGTTGACAAAATCTAAGAACCATAGAAAAGAGGATTCACTTTATTACCCCTGTGAATTCTGTGAATTTTCAATAGATCGTTTGCCAGAAGTATGTCACTTGCCTGAAGACTGCTTCCAAGAAAGAGGATCTGGGATAACAGAAGTGACTTCTGTTGTATTTAGAGCTGATAAAATGTTGACTAGAAAAGAGCCTTGATGCTTGTGGACAAAGCAACGGTTACATTTTTATGTGGTTTTCTCTGAACCAGGAACATTCATGTGTTTGATCCATTGTAATAGATCTTGAAAGGTATGGGATGATGTAGCTGGAGTTAATAAAGAATTATTGTGAAATGCGTAGAAATTGCCTCTTCATTCGTGCCTTTTATTTTTCTTTTTCCCTCCCTTGTAACTATTTTGGAACAATCAGGTGGAGCCAGGGATGCAGAAGAAGGTCAACCTGCACAAACACTTCCCACATTTCATATTGATTAAGCTGATCGCACTCAGGAAATTCAATAGAACGTCTCAGTATATTCCTCTTCTAGTAGAAAATTACTTCTCCTTCCTACCAAATTTTAATGAAAAAATGCCAGATGTGGTTGACCTCACATGGTTGCCAATGTGATGGTTCTTTTTTGATCTCTGTGTGAATTTCACCACCCTGAAGGTTGTATGGAGCAGCAGTTTGAGGTGTTCTGGAACCATTTGCTAAGAAACTGCTTCACACTTGCCTGCACATGTGTACAAATAGAGAGAGAAGCATAGAGAGACATGTCCAGACTTTCCAGTGCCTTTCCAAACTCTTGAAAGTTTTTAATTCAGGTACATTTCTAGAGTTAGATCAAAGTCTGTATAATCTTTACCCAAGTGTGCAGCTAGACATTTCTAATTTTGAGGTATTGGAAATGCCTGTGACTAAGAATACATTAGACACTTTTGTATTTCTCCTCCACACTTGTTCTTGTATTTTTCAGGCCTGTTCCAATGCACAATAAAAACATTAAAATTGATCTGTTACTTACTTGGCTGGCACCAAACTTTAGCTGGCCACTTACGCGTGCTTTGGGAATCAAGTCAAAAAACGTGCAAAGGGTGAGGGGAAAAAAGTGCGGTGTGTGAGAGAAAAAGGGCAAAAGTGCTGAAAGAGAGCAAAATGAGGGGAAAAGTGCAAAGTGTGAGGGGGAGAAGTGCAGACTGATGGGAAAAGTGTGAAGTGTGAGGAAAGAAGGGCAAAGTGAGGCAGGAAAAGCGCAGTGTGAGGGGAAAAGTGCAAAGTGTAAGGGGAAATAGGGCAAAGTGTAAAGGGAAGAATGCAAACAGAAAAGTGCAAAGTGTGAGGGGGAAAGTGCAAAATAGGAAGAGGAAAAGTGGTAAGTGTGAGGGAAAAAGAGCAAAGTGAGAGGGGAAAAAGTGCAGAGTGTGAGAGAAAGGGCAAAAGTGCAGAAAACAGTGCAAAGTGAGGGGGAAAGTGCACAGTGTGAGGGGAAGA
>QWTY01032737.1:29806-44965 GCA_008033365.1 Pseudorectes ferrugineus | reverse complement strand
ATGGTGCACAATAGTACAAGATGTTTTATGCACTCTGTGATTTCTATGACTATGTGTGGGCATTACCAAGCCAAAGCACTTCACAGTGGGATGGGAGAGTAAAGAGGCAAGGATTTCATGAGGGCTTCCACCTTGACCCTTTGCTCTGACATAACAACAAATATTTCTAGATCATCCTTGACAGATATGCGCCTAACTTGCTTCGAAAAACCTCCAGTGGTAATGATTCTTCATCCCATCAAGGTTGTGTTGTTCCTCTCCCTGGAGTTAGAAGGATTTTTTTAAAAAAATCTTAAACTCTTCCCCTTGCAAATTAAGCCCATTCCCTCTTGTCCTACCAGCAGTGGACACAGACAACAATTGATCACTGTCCTCTTTTAAAAACCCTATTATATATTTGAAGACTTGTAACATGCCTCCCTTCCTTCACTGCTTTCCTAGACTAAACAAACTCAATTCCTTCAACTTTTCATTATAGGTCATGTTTTCTTAAACCTCTTTTCCTTCGTGTTACTCTCCTCTGGATGCTTTCCAAATGGTTTATTACTTTTTTTTTTTAAAGTGTGGTGGTCAGGACTGCATACCTCAGGCCAGCTGACTCCCCACCTGTGCCAAATGGTTCAGACTAATGACCTCCCTTTTGATCAGATTCCTCTAAAACAGCTTGTCTTTCCATTCCATGAAATATCACAATTTCTAATTACCAAAACAAATTTTGAAATGCTGGAATTTCCCGCACAATGGGAGTAATTTCTTCTGTTTGCTACTGCAACTTTTGAAGATGTTCCTAAAGTTGGAACACATTATACCTTGGAGTATTGGAATCCACACAGTCTAAATATTTGTATGGAGAGCTTTTTACCTGTAGACTTTGTATTGTTTTATGAGCAGAGTTTCTGCATATATTATGTGAGGTGGAAGAGGGTCAAACCAAAAAAGGACCCATCCATTCATCAGGTCACATCACAGGGCATCCTCTTCCCTCAGGTACCCTGTCATGAAGATGACATTCACCATATGAGGAGAGAAGCAAACAGCTGCTGAATCCAAGTTTAGGAATTCCTAGTGACCCACCCAGCTTAAAATGCACATGTAAATATGCATTAGATGCTCTATATTGGCTTAGCAGAGGGACTCTAAAGTCCCACAGTTTCCTCTACTATCAGAGGGAATTCATAACCTAAAGCAGCTTCTCTCCAAAACACACACTTTGAGTCAAAATCTCTGCAAATCTAGCCTTCCCTTGTCTTTGAGCTCAGGTGAGACATATATGCTTGCTCATTGCTCTGAGATTTTGGAGGTTTGGATCCTACCCCCAGCTCTGCTTCAGGGATTGACTGTTGGGTGATTCTGAATAAATCATTTCCCTCTGTTTCAGTGCCCTATCTGCCAAATGTAGTTGCCATGCTGTTCCTCCAGGTAGTCCTTCACACTGACTCATGGGATTCCCTAAAGAAGAGGTAGATACTTTTATTATTATTTAGAAAGGAAAAACAGCACTGTAAAAAGTGACAGTAGATTAACTTTTATGGAGAGTAGTGTCTCCCTTGATGAAATGAAATCAAATGTGTCTGAGACAGAATGGAAAAATATGGAACATGGCATTCAGGAATGTCCCTTGCTCTCCTAAAAGTCTGCAGTAAATGAGACCCTGACGTGAGTATTTAAACATAATAAAAATATCCGTCTGACTGGACAGAATCCAGAATTTTCTGAAATATTTTTATTAATATCATTTCCTCTGCAATAGCCACAGGTCTTGCTTTCCATTAACGCTTTGGACTCAGAAAGCTCCAGTCCCTGCTGGGCTCTATGGTTGGAAACTCCATAGAAAACATTGGAATTTTCCCAGTACATGCTAGTTAGGGAACTTGCTCTTTGCTGGAAATGTCCCTTCATGATGCCTTGAGGAAGACAGTCACTGTTTAGAACAAAAAGATGCAAAAAACCCCCTCTGATTTTCTGGGCCTGAGTTCTACCTATATTAAGCCTTGTATTTTAGGATATTATTGACTCCATCACTCACTCAGCAGTGATAAAAGTGTATCTGTCCCTTCATAGTAGATTAGTTACAGCTGAAGGGTCTTCTGTAAGAAGAGGCTAAGGACTATTTCACCCCATACATTACAGATATTTTAACATGGTGCATTGAAAATCCAGAGAAGTACAATCTTATATTCCTGAGGAAACAGGTTTTTTTCCTTGGCAAAGACCTGCCATAAATCCTTCATCTGTCATCGTGACCATGCCACCAGAGGTCCTTAATGTCCCTTCACTGAAGAAGTTTATTTGCACCTTGTAACTCCCACCTCAATGCCTGGCCCCTTTTTCTCCCCCTGTTCTGCACTTGATCTTATCTTCTGAAAGAGTCAATCCCCTTTGTCTCCTTTTGTGCCTTTGTTTTGGTATTTACAGAGTCTGGTGATAAGTATCACCCCTATAGCTCTGTGAGGGTGCTGGTCTCTGTGGTGTCTTCCACCACCTACACACACTGGCATGACCTTTTCGTGCTATTTTGTGCCAAAAGTCCCTTCCTACTACACATGTTTTCAACTAGATTTCCACTGCTGCTTTCTGCCTCCTTTTATTGCTGTGCATGCTCAAGAATTGCCTACAACGGAGCACACAGAACCACTTCAACCATGTCATCCTAAGAGATTTGCTTTAATCCTTTGAATATCCTCTTCCCTCTACTAGCAAACTTTGCTTACAAGTTTTGCGGGGGGGGAATTTGTTTAATTTGTAAAGAATTAAATAAGATGATGCAAGTAATAACTGCTCATTTCAGGTTTTTTTTCTGGTATCATGGACCACTACAACAAAATCACCCATTAACTTTAGCTCACCAATCCATATTCAACAGCTTCCAAGAGTAGTGTCAAAGGTGGTGGAAAAATTCATATCAATTGGAATGAAATTTTTCCACCCTTCATCTTCGTGATACCTGACATCATGAATTTATCATTGAGTTCACTGAGAGCAAATTTAGAAAAAAAGTATTACTTTGGTATTAAGTGGTATTAAGTAGTGGTGGGGAAATCTGAACAAAGGTGCATGAAAATAATGAAATCAAAAGCAGGAAGCCAGCACGTGGTTGACCAGCTAATTTTAAATAGAAAGTTTGGGGATTTTTCGGAGTACAAGAACTCCGGATTTTAGAGAAAAGCAGACTTTACAAGAGGCACATCTCTCCTGACTGCACGCAAGCAGAGAGGTTGCTGATATGGAAAATTACTTGGCCATTGGCCAACCTATATTTAGGTTCATGTAAAGGGAATGAGAAAATTTTGGAAGAAAAATCTCAAGGTAATACATTGACTAGTTATTATCACAGGGGATAAAAAGAGTCAGTAAATCAAGAGAGTTTAGAAAAAGAATATTAAATATACATCAGTTAAAGATGTATTCAGTGGCAGGGCATCATCTGTGATATATCTTCCTTAGGGATAACAAAACAAAATAAAAATACTTGGGTGAACAGGGCAAAAGGAAATGAAGGAAGATAAAATACACCCAGATATCAAGTCACCTGGGTAGACAATAAATTATAAAATAATTATAAAATTATAAAAATACAATAATTAAACCCCAAGTATAAAATGATAAGTATTTGGGTAAGTTAAAAAGATATAATTATTTTCAGAAGCTACCAGCTCTGGCTCAAGTCCTGTCTTTCTGAAGTCACCTTACTGTTGCCGTTGAAGCAAGAAGCTTGAGAAATGGTGGACACTCCCTGAAAAATCTGTCCCATAGGAAAGTCTGTGTGTCACAGGACTGAGTGAGCATCCCAAGGTAAACCCCATCCTAGACCAGAATAATACTCTGGATTTGCTATCATGCTGTTTCCTTCTGCCCTCTGCCACCTCCATGTCATCCCTTTGGGACTAGCTCACATTGTTTAAAACAAATTTCTCAGGCATTAGCCAGAGGGACAGCTTTAATCAGTGCAACCCAAGGGTTTTGCTCGGCCAATTTTCCCACACCTTCACTGCCATGCTGCTCCAAGTGATTGTGGTGGGAAGCATCCAACAGCCACACTGCTCCCAAAGTGCTCAGTGTCTGAATACAAGAGGCATAACCTCCCTCAATCTGTCTCTTTGCTGCTGCTAGAATTTCCTGCCCCAAGGAAAAGAGGCCATCAGTCCACATTGGGTACTGGACATAAAGGATGAATTGGGATGCTCAAGATAATGGTGATGAGTGCAATCATTTTGGGCACTGACATGTCCCTCCACTTCTCAGCCCATCTTGTTCATCACACAGACAATATTTTTGGATGCAGATTAAACTGAGCCAACTGGATTTACCAAATGTGATGTGACTGTGTTTTGCCTGCCAAATTCAGCACCCCTTCATGAGTATGCACAAGTGAGTCATGATAGGGAAGGAATCAGACTGGGCTGAACAGGTCTGATGTGACCTATCTGTTATAGGTAAACTGCAACCCAGCTCCTGTTTCCTCTCCATCCTTCTTTTTTGGCTGATTTTAATGTGAGACAAAACAACAAATTAGACAGATTTTTCTTCTACCTAGCAGTCATTCAGTTCCACATAATCCTTCATTTTTTTTTCCTAATAGCTGAAGATCTTTACCCATTTATGTTGCACTGACGAACGTTATTGCCACATCTCTTCCCATTCTTAGGTCTGCAGCTCTTTCCCCCTTGGATTTCAGAACTCCCATGTTTGCAGCAGGCCTGATTCTGCACTGGCACACCTTTCAGTGCAGCATTTGACATGGCACAGCCTTGAATAGACAGAATATTGAGCAACATGACATAGTCTGTAAAGGCTTTTACAATATCACTGGGTATAGGTAGCCACACTGATGGGCAAATCCCATCTGCTGTAAATCAGAGCTCTTCTATGGAGATATGCCAACTTATACCAGGTGAGAACTCCTCTTGCTGTTATTAATGTATCCTTGTTATTTCCCCCCCACCTTGTATTTATTGATATAAACAGGAGAAACCACGGAAAAGAAACTACCTCCTCAGTAATGTCTCATTGATCTCAACTGAATAATTCACAGTATCAGAAATGTGAGTAGGGGTGGAAGAGACTGAGTGTTTTTTTAAAAGTCAAAAACATCTGGTTCCCTTTTGTGAGAATTACTGAGTCTTCTTCAGTCCTTTAACTCTTTCACCCACATTGTATCTGTGCTTCCATGGTTTATGAGTTTTATCTCCCAAATCCTTTCCATGAATGAAACTTGGTATAGAAAATTAATCTTTTCTACAGCCCCTTCCCAAGGATTAGAAGAAAGACTGATTCAAAGAACTCCTACCTCACACTCCTCCCTAACACCCTCATTACTCCAGTTTAGGGTTGTGTCACAAACCTTTCCATTTCAAAGCCAGTATTCCCACCAGGGTGGGAATGTGGTAGGTAAGGTGTCAGCTTGGGGGTAGTTTTGCGTCTGACCCCAAGTACAAAGGATATTCATGGCCATACAAACCTTCAGAAAGCATTTGGCGGTGGGGATGATATGTGAGTTTTTCCAAAATAACCCAGCAAGAACTGATTTTTGACAGAAGGATTCCTAAATTTGGGAGCTTTCCTCTGGTATTTCTAAGGGTTGGATTTCAGAAATTTCTCAGTACTGGCTGACTGGATACCAGACATTTCAGATGCCCCCATTTGGGTACCCAAAGGCAAAAATGTCTGTATTCCACTCTAGACTTTTGAAACCATGGTGCCTCTAGCATACAGAGACTTCTTTTTCTTCTTCAATTAAGCTGAGGCGAGGCAGGGTATCAGTCTAGATGTGAGGTCTGATTACATGAGTGATTTCTGAGTGGGATGAGACTAAAATATTCTCTTTTAATGTTAGATCAGCCACTGTACCTCTTCAGTAGGGCAGCTTGAACCAAGGTTTCTCTCTGCTCCCATTGAGAGGAAACTCTGTTATTTGAACTTGCAAAGCTGAGAAAGGTTTGGCAAAACCGATGGTGCCGAAGTATCTCATCCAGCCTTGCCCTTGGCCACAACTGTACAGCCCTGGGACGACACACCTCTTGTGACCCCACTGCTATAGATACATATCATTCCCCAAAAGGGAAGGAGAAAACAGAAGACCTGGAAATCTGGTACTAGAGAAATGGAGATTAGGCACAGAAATGCCTTTAAAAATAATGTTTTGAGGTGCCTTAGGCTGTGTCCTAACTTAAGTCAAATGCTCCCTATAGGATCCCTAAAAGAAATGTAATACATTTGGAGCTGTAACCAGCACTTTCATCAGCACAGTGCTGAGTAACTGCGAAAATTTCAAGGGTAGATATCCCATGTCTGTGTCTCCCGGCAGTGGGGAACATCAGGGGCTTCTGCTGTCCACTCAATTCTCCATTATGCACTGGCATCAAGGCTCTGCTCAATGCTGCTGTATCAGAATATTAGCTTTATGAAAAATTCTCTGGTTTTTCCCTACATTTGAGATTCTCCCCCCGGTGCCAAAAAAACCCTTTTGTATTTTCCCTCAAAATGTCCACTTGTATGTTTTTTAACCAGCTGTATGTTATTTGTTAACAGAAAAAGAGGTTTAGCCTTGGAAGTATGACCTGCATCCATTAGAGACAATGGGATTGGGATTGCCCTTCAAAGGTCTGATTTACAGATGGACAAAGTATCCAAATTACCACTGATTAGAATATGAATAAGAGGAACTGCACATCTATGAAATTCAGGCCTCAGATGGCTATCAAATAATTAAGAACAGTTAGCAGCAGCCGCTAACATAAAACTTCATCAGAATTTCACATGCTGGCACAGACTGGGGAGTCTTAAGCAATAACAGAAACTGAGTTATACAATTAAAGCATATAGGGATGAATTCTGTTCCTGATAAAATCTGCGGGAAAATTGCCATTGAATTCAATATGACCACCAAGATGTGCCCATAATTATTAGCAATGCATGAAGCACTTTGGACACTTGGTAAAGCTGCATAAATGAATTGCTGTGCTTCCACAGGGAGGAACTGGACGTTGCATGACAAGTTCGTTGGCTTTGTTACAGGAATAGTCCGCAGGACAGCAATTCCATTTTACCACAGTTTTTGAGGTTTGAAATTTGTTTTCCTTCCACATTGGAGGGAAGAAAAAGAGAGGAAAATAAAAAGCTTTTCAAATATTCTGTCAAATTAAATGACACTGGAATTTTAATGACACTTTTGTGCTATCCATGTAACAAAAACCTGAGACTCTGCTTCTCCTGGAATACTCCCTTTGACTAGTCCTGAACCTCAAAAATCTCTCCAAGAGAAGTGTCAACAAAACTTCTCTACAAAATGCTTCACCTTTGATGCAACATGTTTTAACAAAATGTATTTAATTAACAGCTCTAATTAGTATGTAGCATGCAATTCCAGAGGTGAAAAGAAACTCTGCTGCATACCAAGAACCTTTCATCACAAGATAAATTCTTCTGGGGTTTTTTGGGTTCCCTGTCTTTCCCAATTGCTGTTGACAGCAGGTATGGACACTATCAATGTCCCTGCAGAAACATAACTTCTAGGCCAATACACTCCACTGTAACTGAATAAATTTTAAAATGAAGACTAAAAATCTCCCAAGAGATCCATCAGAGATCCAGGTTTGTTCAGACTTTTCCATACAAGTGTTTTAGAGATATTTCTTGAGAACTTGCCATTTATTATATTTTGTACAACTAAAGAGAAAATGGGAAACCTACAGTGTGATGATGTTTTGAGACTTGAGTCTTGTAGGCTTGGTTGCCTACTCAGCCAGAAAATTTCACTGTGACCTGCTTCTGACTTTGTTCCATCCCTGGGAAATTGAAGAAAAACATAATGTTAAAGACTGAATGTATTAAACTGGAAGGTGTTGAATTTTAGGTACTAAAGGTACTAAAGACAGATACTTTGATAATAACAGAGTCAAAGAATAATTCAGATTGGAAGGATCTATTGTGAATTGCTGGACCACTTCAGAGCTTTGTGTTGTGAATAGCAGAAACTAACCCTTTTTTACTACTATTATGACATTTACTATTTTTTTCCTAAGGACCGATTTTCCAAACTCAGTACAGTTTGTTGGGGTTTTTGCAGAAAGGCTTATTTTAAGCAAAATGTCATGTCTAGTTGATCAAAATCAGCAGCAAGTATGTCAAGTGTAACAGTTTAGGGGGGAAAAAAAGTCAATTTACCCTAAAATTTAGGAAACAAAACCTTCCATGTTCCCATTGTCAAATCATGTTTCATTTTCAAATTCAGTTGCATTAAGTATGCCAATGAAATAAAAACCAAAACTAAATATTTCATTTATGGCCAAAGAAAATGTTTCTTTCTTCACAAGTTTCTTTTTATTTTCATTTTGATAAGGAAAGTCCCACCGAGAAAAGTAACATTATTTCCCAGTTTTTTCAGAACAGTGGTTTAACCACTGAAGCTGAACAAACCAAAGCCACCAAGCCACTGGTATCTACAGGGCTTTTTTGGTTGAACGGTTTCTTTTTCTTTCCCTTTTTATAGTATTTGAGAAAGACGAGAAAGTGGAACTTGGAGTGGTATATTCAAAAGTAAAAATGGCAAAAAAAAGGGTGATATTTGAAATTTTTTCAGTGTGTCTCCCT
The DNA here is from genome assembly GCA_008033365.1 of Pseudorectes ferrugineus. Lineage (NCBI taxonomy): Eukaryota > Metazoa > Chordata > Aves > Passeriformes > Pseudorectes > Pseudorectes ferrugineus. Next base: position 36,376 of record QWTY01032737.1, on the reverse strand, counting down.
GGAAATTCTGACCTTTGAATTTTTTTTTCTTAATGCTGTTGTTCTTTTAGAAAAAAAGACAAACACACAAACCAAAAAACCAAAAAATTCCCACCAAAACAAAAAACAAAACAAAGCAAAAAAGCAGGTGGGGGATTTCCATTCTCTGGACGTATGGAGCAGTAAGATCATCCTTTTGCAATTAGAGAAATCTCATAACTCTTCTTTAGTCAACATCCAAGATTGACAGGGCGCCTTAAAGGCCTCTCCATCCCCATGCACGTGCAGAGAAAAGCACGTTATTCCCTCTTCAAGGAGCAGTGGTGCTGACTGAGGAGGTGAACACCTCCACACCACCCAAAGGAGCTCACCACTGCCTCCCAGCTGAAGGTTACTATCTCAAATCCAGCTCAAAGCTGGAGATATGCACCTTCCCTCCCTTCTTTCAGCCAAAAGAAGCCAAGAAGATCTACTGATATAAGGAGTGAGAGATACCACCTTGCTTGAAATGGTTGGAGCATGCATCCAAGGTTTCATATCTGAAACTGGGGAAAAAACTGGAGAGCCCCAAGACTCACCTTGCTTCTTTTGAGGAACAAGCTCTTCTGCCAAAACTAGCCTGGAGCAATCGCTTTCCTTGAGGAGAACAAGGAATATGACTCTGATGAGTAAAGTCTTGCAATTCTGCAGACTTTCAAAAGGCTCTCGGAGATATAAGAATACAAATCTGATGGAAAGCTAATGAAACTTTCACTCCTAAATCTCTTAGGTCCTTTTGAAACTTTGCTCACTTATCTTCAAAGCCCTGTTCAAGCATAAGCCTTGGAAATTTGCGTGGGTGATACTATACAGGGATTAACAACCATTTTATAGATGAGGAAACTGAGGTGAAGTGACATGCCAAAGGCCACACAAGAAGTCGTGTCAAAGGATTCAGATGGAGGAGGATTAGCAAAGTGAGAGAGGGGTGTTTCATCACTTAAAAAATTCTGGAGAGAAGAACGAGTGTTCATCAGATTTTTAATTAAAATTCTGGGTTGTTTGTCAGTAAAATACTATCATCCACTTAAAATTTCTAATTTCGAAAATTACTTTTTTCTGTTCTTGGGTGGGTTTTTTCCTTCTCTTTCTGTATTCTCATTACTGTTTCATCTGTTTCTTATTTTCTAACCTTTTTGTTGTTGTTTTTTTGAAAAGGGAGTGGAGAAATATATAAGACACAAATTAATGATATAGATCAAAAAAACTAAAAGATGTGAAAATATTCTGTATAAGTGGACAATACAATCTGCTGTATTGTATTGCAAGGATAGCAAGAAAACTATGCTGAAGTGGTTAATAATAATGGGAATATTGCGATCCAATCACCTGAGATTCTAAAAGACACTTTATTTACAGAAAGAGAAAATATTAACTGATATAGTTGGGAAAAAATAACGAGTTTTGGTGTGCTTAAATCTTTCAGATCTGAAGCTGGCAGTACACTTCAGTCTAACTGGAAGCCTTAAACGTTTGCTGTGTGCATAACTTAATTATGTTAATCATCTAAACAACTGGAGAGAAAAAGGTGGCTCACGAGCGTGGAGAAAAAGCAGGTTCCATTGGGGCAGAGGTGATAAGGTTTTACTCCCTCTTGGACAAAAGAAGCATGGGTAATTGCCTATGGAACTCTGAGGGTTTATCTGGCAATGTGAGTGAAATTATAATATGCAAAAAAGAAGTTATGTCTTTAAACAGTGAGCTCAGGTTCCAGTGGCCAGTGCAGTGTAGAGCAACTCATCCTAAGTATGAGCATTTACTTTGCTTCATCCCCTGGTTTTTCAGCCCACACAGTGTTCCCTGAAACTACAGCGATCCTAACGACGGCACTCCAGCAAATTAATTTAAAGGCAGCTTGGGGATACCTGCATGAACTTCAGTGACTGTGGTATAAACATCCCCAACTGTGGGGCAAAGAATGGGAGCGATGAATGGGTGACTCACAGGCTAAGACAGCAGAGTGCCAGGCAAAGTCTTTCCAGGAAAGCGTGGAAGGAACCAACCTGTCTCCCAGACACAGGAACTAGTTGGGCAGGGGTTGACTGGTAGGATGTTGTGGAGGAAGTAGTTGTTCAAAGCTAAAAGTGCCGAACCTTCCATGCCAGAGAAAAAATTACGGGTTGGCTAAAGGATGAGCATGGGGCTGTGCTTGCTTGGTAAAAAAGGCATAAGCAGTAAGAGAACTGTCCAGGTTGACATGATGTCTTCAAACTCTTCCACAGAGCAGGATACAACCCCTCTGGGAAGCAATTGAATGCACTAATCCCTGTCTAATGGAAGGGAAGTGCTGGAAAGATTTCATAACTCGGTCAAGAATTCGGGAGTCATGAAACACCTTTGTGAAATTAGGACCCCCTCTCACTGACTGCAAAATCAGTGAGACCTCAGGGTAGGATACATTTAGTCATGTTTTAAAACTCCTTTGACACTTCAAACCTGTTTAAGTTTCTTAGAATTCCTCTCCAGCCCAGATCCTTGGAAGGACTGATGCGCTTAACTCCCACGGACATCATCCTCATCTTTAACCTGCTTTTCAAAATCTGACCCTGATTCGGTACTTCAGGGCCTTTGGCCTTGTTTCCCAAAGGTGTTGAGGAATATCTGCACAGCATCAGGGCTTTCATCACCTACCCCTTGAATCTCCATCCTGAGCACTTGGGGCTAGTGGCCTGGTCCCAAGCCTATCACTGCCAATAGAAAGATTTCCATTGGCTTCAATGGGCCTTGGAACAGTCTTTAAATCCTCAAATAACCTGCTCTGAAAGAGTCTATCCCCAAAATTAATCAAGGGAAGGAAGGTCTGTGAAAACACAGCCATCTACGTTCCCAGATCCCTCCCAACCCCTCCCTTCCCCTCCCCCACGTTTCAAGCACTTCTGCAGGTGATTTCTGTAATTTTAATTAATTTTAATTACCTGATTAATTTAATTGAAACACCACGGAAATTAAATGCACATATTATGGTGTGTAATTAACATTAAGGCAATGACACAAACTGGCCGGAGTGGAGCGAAGGTCTGTACGCTCTGTTAGTGATTCATGCTCCTCTATTGTTGGTGCTCAGGAACACGAGTTAGGAAGGAGTGTGAGACAGGGGCTGGTTTTGCAAGAGGTGCTGCTTGTTGGGAGAAAGCCACAGCAGGCTGGGATGAATTATGGGTGGCATGGCATGAAGCCTTGTTGATGAAACCTGCCTTGATCTGGAGGGTTTCGTCATGCCACCTGGTGAAATGAATGTGGGGTATGGGGTGGGGTGAGGGAAGAAGGAGAGCTTTCCTCAACGGAGAAGAAAACCTTCTCAAGACAATGCAAAAACAACAACAATTGGGATAAAACTTCCCTTTTGCAAGAAGTGTAAAAACTGCTTCTTTGGAAGAGGGCTATGTTCGGTCTTCCCGTCTCTGCCAGGAACCATGGATGTATTTGCATGTTAATTTTGAGTGTTCATTAGAGTCATTTTTTTATTTTCCTAACCTGAGGCTTTTTTTATTATCAGGAGGGTGGATGGATATTTTGCACGATAAGATCTTGTTTGTTGGGTTTTTTCTTGTGTTGTGCTTTTTTTTTTTTTGCTCTTTTCCCCCCCTTGCTTTCTTTCTCTAACCTGGTGTGTCAAATTCCAGTCTGTGTGAAAGGTGAGGGCGTGTTAGAGAAGACAATGAAATGTTCTGCATATGCAGGGAACTCTGGAAAAAGCTCAGGCCTTTGCTCATCCCACCCCACTCCACCCCTGCCACTCCCAAAGAGCAACACAACACAGATGGGTGAGATCATTGCTCCAAGGGGGTAATAAAACCAAACCAGAAAGGGTAATTTAGCAACCCTATATATGGAAAAATTGGCCAGTTTTGTGCAACCACCGACTACTGCAAAGATGCCAAGCCGACAGAGGTAGACCAGATAGGATCTTTCAGATCACTTCTGGTAAAGGCAGGGAGACTCCCCTTTACACATTTTATACAATTGACACAAACAAATAATTTTGGCCATTCTTCTTATCTTTTTTGCGGAAGAGTCAATTCAGAATAACACTCTGGGTTTGAATTGAATCATCCTCAGCTTTAACCTGGTGTAAATGAAGATGAATCCATCCCTAAGACTCTAAATCTCTACTGCTTACCACTAACATAGTCATTTAAGAGAAAATTGTGGAGACTTTCCCAAGATAGAAAAATTCCTCATTCTCTTTTCATAGCTAGAAGTTCTGCCAGACCCATCAAACTTTTCTGTGTCCATCCCTGACTCACAGTCCACCAGACCATTCCCAGAGATAATGTCCCCAGCTGCACATACAAGCATGTTCTCAGCACTTTCCAGGGCATGGTAGGATATTGCCAGACAGGGGAGTGTGAATAATTATCTATTCTGCAGGTAAAAAGCCTTATAGCAGTTGGGAAAAAAAAAAAGTCCCATGGAAAGTAGGACTCTGCAGAACCAAAACCCATCACTTTTCAGAAAGCAAAGTAAAATGTCCAGCTCAATACCCAATGGCTGAAGAAGAGCCATCCCATTCCCATAATTATGAGGCAGTGATAGGAACTTTCCTTTAGGTTTTAGAACACCTGCATTAAACTCTCTACCCTCTCCAAGTGAATTCAAACTCATGCCTCCCACACATGAAGAGCGTCCTAACCAGGCAGCAATAAGTATTTCCAATCCCTCCCAGTTGATGCTGTTCCACTTTGCAGCCCTAACCTGGGTCTGGGATCCAGGTGCCTCCCTCCCAGGAGAGCAGCCTAATCAGCAGACTAGTGACTCACCCTGGCTCTTTGTGTGAGCTCTGAATTATTGCCTGCCAGGTGGAAGGGCTCCAGAGCCTTCCAGATCCCGCTGCCCTCGGATACCCTCCAGCCCAGAGGCTAGACCACTCAGCAGCTGGTTGGGAAACATCTGCTCAAATCAACTTTCTTCCTGATTCAGCTGCCTCCTCACCAAATATCCTACTCATCTCCCTGCGGAGTGCTATGGGAGCATGCTGCCTTTCATTCTTCCCCTTGGATCTCTTCCAATCTCAAAAGAAAATTAATATTTGTCAATGCGTAAAGCAAGTGGACTAATTCCTGAGGGTGCTGGTTAGCACTTTTTCTGTGGGTTTTCTGTGACTGCATATTCACATGAAATAAGAATTTTTTAGACAGGAGGGGTGGAATACATTCAGTCTTCTTCTCACCCAACGGTATAGGCACTCTCTAAGAAAAAAGAAATACTTAAGCTGAGTTTCCCACTTCCTGCACAAAAATGCCAGTAGCTGAGCAACCTCTCATGGAGAAGATGTATCCTACTCTTATTTCTTCTTCAGCTTTTGGTTACTCAAAAAAAAAACTCTCTGGAATGAAATTACCAGGAGATTTAACCTACAATGTTCAAGGAAGATCAGGAAACTTTCACCTATGACCAAAAAGTAAAGATAAAAAATAATGGACCATCATTTCCAGGTCCGTCTTTTCCAGGTGCAGTTTTAAGGAGGAGCCCAAGGAAGCTTCAGGTGCCACCGTTAGGTCCCTCCTCTGCCCCCAGGCACTCAGTGATTCACAAAGGACCAGCAGCTGCCCTGCCCGGTGCCACAGCTTTTCCTTAGATCCCCAAAGCCAGAGGAAGAGCAGCTGCAGAACAGCTCTCCACGTGCACATGTGAGATGTCCCAGCTTGACCCCAACTCCCTTTGGAGCCCCAATGCAAAAGGACAAAGGTCCTTGGTGTGGGGACCAGGGAGAGGGAGCAGGGTTTTAACCCTGCCTTTGAACAGAGACTCAGAGAATGGTTGAGGTTGGAAGGGACCTCTGGAGGTCACCTGGTCCTGCTCAAGCAGGGCAGCCTGGAGGTGGTTGCCCAGGACCATGTCCCAATGGCTTTTGACCTTCTCCAAGGAAGGAGACTCCACAATCTCTCTGGGTGACCTGTGCCAGTGCTCTGTCACCTTCACAGTGAAAAGGGCTTCCTGATGCTGAGAGGGAATCTCCCGTGTTTCAGTTTGTGCCCATTGCCTCTGGTCCTGGAAACATCCAAAAAAATAGGGGAGTGTAAGTGTTCCTATATGAGACAAATATCCTGGTGAAATCTGGGCTTATTTCTTGTTTTTAAACAGGGAAAACAAAAGGCCTTGGTTGTCCCTGCTGTGGCAATGAACTACATTGCACCATTACCACTAATTCTGTGGATGTTTTCCAATCACATACAACTCTTGACAAAGCTGGTATTTCTAGTTTTATATAGACAATTAACCACTGCCGTGATAGAACAACTATATCAACTTCAGTGACTGATGTAGATTCTGACCAAGGCACTGGATAGGAGGAGGACCTGAAGCCCATTGCAGACATTGGTAACTCGGGTTACTACTAAGTTTGTAACTGAGTTACCTTTTCACTTATACGTTGAAAGGATATTTTTTTTCCAGAATTAAGTTTTGCTCTGAAGGGCATTTTCATTTCTCGTTACTCTGAAATATACTAGATTCCCTGAAATTGTTCTAATTCGGAAAAAAGTGGAAGAAAGTTTATCCAATCCTGTACAGATGCATCTATAGGGATGGGACTTTGAGCAACCTGGCATA
>QWTY01032737.1:11784-21784 GCA_008033365.1 Pseudorectes ferrugineus | reverse complement strand
CTACCTAATTTATAAAATTGCCATTATTAAACTCTGTAAGCTGGTAGGATGGTATGGAGTGGGAAATTTACCCAAGGTAAATATTCCCATTCTCATCTTGTTCCTAGAATAGGTAAAAATGGGTATGTGAAGTTTATGTTCTTTTATTTATTAACTATCTTTTTTAATTTAGATGCTCAAAATAAAGGGGAAAGTGTGTGTTAGAGTGAGGGAAAAGAAGGCAAAATCCCTGACAAGAAAAGAAAAAAGTTCTGGTTCATAATCCATTTTTTGAGAACTTAAAATCAGCAATATTTGTCAAGGGCAAAGGTCCTCTCAACTTAGCATCCTGTTTTAATACAGGCCAAAAACAAACATGCACTGAACATAAGAAAAGTGCAGGCACATGATGGTACTTCCCAAATATGCCAGTAATTTCCAGTTCGAGAGTTTCTGAGCCAGAGATCATGTCCTTATATTTAACAACTTTAAATAGCTTTCTCTTCCATTAACTTCTCCAGTGGCCCCCCTAAGCCGTGTAGATTTTAAGAATCAACAGCATCCCGTGACAGCGAGTTCACCAGCACAGCTCCCCGGCAGAGCCGCTGATGTTTGGAGAAGATCTGCTGGGGTGTATCACATCGTGCTGGCTCGTTCCAAGCACAGGATATATCAGATCCCCAAAAAGGTGCAGAAACACAAATTCTTGGAGTAAATTTATATTCCTCTGCTGAATTGAGTGAAGGCATTCCAACTAAGTCAGAGGAACTCGAACGATTCCTGCTTGCTCAGTAGCTTATCTGAGGTTAGTGGAACTATGCTGATTCTCATTAGCTGAAAATTTAGCTCAATATTTTACTTTCGAACGTGTCTTACAGAATTATGAATTCCATTCCAGTCAAGCTGATATATTGTGCTCACAGCTGCAGGAGTCGAGCAATTAAATTGATAATATTTGATGATAGTGTATGTATGTGTGTGGGGGGAACACATTCAATTTTGTTTGGCTCTCGAAACAAAGTCTCTGATTTTTGCAAGGTTGCAATTCTGTCTCTCCATGTGCAATTGAGCCTGTCTTTTCCTTCCAAAGGGAGTGCCTGCATGCTGGAATTAAAATTTACTCATGACTATCAGGCAGCAATCTATGACCGATTTGTTCTCACAATCTTCAAGGCAGGTACGGAAGAATCAACATCAGAACAAGTTTTCTCTTTCCATATGCATCAGTTTGCAAAGGCTGATGTAGGTCAACAGGTAACTCACCCTTTGTGCAATGAGTTTCCAGTGTCTTAACTCAGAACACCTCAAAAAAGTCCTGGGAGGAGATACTTTTCTTTGGTGGACACATGTCCCATGAGAACTGGACCATGACTAACATCTTTATTTCCCATACCCCAAACCAAAAAAAAAAAAATTACTTTTGTCCATTACTGGCCTGGACAAGATTTGGACCACCAGTATCAAGGTAGAAGTACCTCATTAAAAGGCTCTTTGTTTCCTTTCCCTCTTGTTCATTCCTGATTAAAGACCAGAAGAAAGCAGCCAACCGTTGGTCTTGGATCCTGAGCCAAAAGCATCCGAGTCAATGAAAATATTTCTTGTTGATGCCATAGCCTCCAGAATGTATGGCCAATGAGTTACTATGACATTTGTATGGACCATGCTTTCCTGGTTATTATCCCTGGCTCTTTATATTTACAGATGGAATAAAACATATGTAGAAAAACAGTTCTTCTTTGTTGTACATTTGTGCAGTGTCTAATATAGGCACAACAGCAGACTTTGAATGTTGTAATAATATTAAAGATAAAACATAATCGTACTGGTCATGCAGAGTTCAGCTGTGGAGTTTTCTATATGCAGTGATTAGCATCATGTTTTCAATCACAGAAAATAACTAAATAACTGTCATTTGCATTACTTAGTGTTCCTTATTAATTATAATAGTACTACAATTTTATTAGTGCCTGGGATAACAAATAGCTCAGCAGTATTTTAAAATTAATATACAAAATAGTCATGGAGATATATTTACTGCTGACCTGCAGATACTTCAGAGCTGAAATGCACCAGCATAAGAGCAGGAAAGGACCAGGGGAATAAAAAGGTGATAAACTGATTCTGAAATAATTGGTGCTACTTTAAAGGTGAAAATACATATGTATATATGTACTCAGTTGAGTGATGCCACATATCAAATTCATATGATATATATGAATGTATGGTTCATATGATACACAGCAGAGGGGTTTGTATAAAAATAGGTTGGGTTTTAGAGGAAATAACAGAGCTTTGGTTAGATTTAGAATTTTGTTTTTGTTGTCCTTTTTCTCAAGAAAACATAAACAATTACCCAACAAAACAGCAAATTGTGGCAAGAGCAAACAGACCGAAGGAAGAAACTTTGTTATATAACACGATGAACCTGTGGTAACCATCCCCAGTGTGTGTTGTTTGCTGTGACTTCCAGCTTTGCTTAAGCATTTTAAAGATTCTTGCAGGTCTTTTTCAAGCTGCCAGCTCTAGCCTAGGAATTATGGTAATGTGCCACTTCTGAGCCCTCGGCAGGATTTGCAACAGAGAAATCACATCAGCCTATGCTGATTAACAATTCCATTCCATCCAGAGATTTATATAAAAAAACTATCTTACATTTTGCTTTTTAATAAGAACGATCGCTATCTCAAATTGAGTCCCAGCAAATTTTAATAAAGGCCCAAGGTTGAGTGGCATTTTGCATGCTGATTTAGCTGTGATTGCTTGCTTTTGATGAGCACCAGCCGGGCATGTATAGCTTTCCTCAGAGCAGGTTTAAAGACCAGTAGTAAGGAAAAGGATAAAAATAAAAACTTCCAACTGAAATTCGAGGTCTTTTCTCTCTATGATTGATTACTGAATAAATACCTACACATATCTCTGCATTCAACCCACAAGTAATATTCCCTACAGCAAAACAGCTGTTTTAATAGCTTTTAATATACTCCACTGTCAAAATATGTTAAGTTTGAAGGGTGCAATTATTAAAAAAAAAGATATGATCAATCTATTTATCTACCTATCTTCATGACAACTCCTCAGTTTAATCAGCTGAGTATGGATTGGAATAAACTGATGTTTGTATGCTGAGTTTGTATGAGGGTCCCCGTTTAGCAGATTTTTTTGCCATTGTTTTGGGTAGCACCTTCAGGGCTCCGAGTAATAGTGGCACATAGGTGTGACAAGGTGTCGGGTTTCTGTCGTTACGCAATAGAGACGGTCTCCGTCAGGGGCTGTTAAAAAAGAAGAACAAATTGTTAGCATATAAGATTTTTGTAGTCACATTTTCCCCTCCTTGTGTTTTGAGTAAAAATAGGCATTGGAAATATTTATTTGGAGAAAACTGTCTTCTGAAGACACGAGGGAAAAAAGAGGTTGTACAAAACAGTTGAAGTCAGAGCTCGGTGGCTGTGTGTGTGTGTGTGTGTGTGTTTGTGTGTACACCTTATGAAAGCAGCAACGCCGTAAAAGTGATCAGGTAAAGCATTCCATTTGTTTTGATTCAGCTTTTATGGTTTTTCTTTTTCATCCTTCTCAATAAATTGTATTTCAACTTCTCTCATTAAAATAGTAACCCTTTCTTGCTCCAACCTGGAGAACAACACAGGCAAAAACCCTTTCATATAGGAACCATCCATCATCATTAGAAATAATGATCCTCCCACACAGTAACTAGTGCAACGTACGTGAAGGAGTAACTAATTCCCACCCAGTTTCCTTTGCCTCTTTCTCTTTGAGGGATTGCAAATGATAATTTAAAGAAACAGTGTGTGAAAGACGCCTTCAGTCACAGGAAAGCTATTTCCATCTTGTAAACTGGGAAATCGCGTTAGGTGAGACAAAAAGGATCCTGTATGATCTCAGTGGAGACATGGCCCTATTTTCCAGATTAATGTCCTCTGTTGCTTTAGCACACACAGGGAACCATTTTTACTGAACTGTTTTTGTTTCATAGGGCGTAACAGAGGAAAACAATTAAAAGTAATGGCCAGGACACTGAGAGGCAGCTCCCAGTAACCTGCCTTTAGCCTACCTGAGGCACATCACTTAAGCACATGCTTAAGTCCAATGCTTAAGCCCATATACTTTAGTCCAAGCATATAGAATAGTTTGGGCTGGAAGGGACCTCAAAGATCATCCAGTTTCAACATCCCTGCCATGGGCAGGAACACTTTCCACTAAGCCAAGTTGCTCAAGCCCCATCCAACGTGGTCTAGAACACTTCCAGGGATGGGGTGTCCACAGCTTCTCTTGGCAAGCTCTTCCAGTGTCTCTCCACTCACAAAGAATTTCCTTTTTACCTTTAATGTAAATCTACCCTTTTCAGAGTAAAGCCATTATGCTGAAGGCCACATGTCGTTTGAACTGATCAGGACAGCTGCATTAAGGCACTTCTGCAGCTTCTCTATACAGTTTGTGAAGAGAAGAGCATATCCTGGAAGGGGAATTCTGGGTGTCCGTTAAAGGGCTCCATGGAGGCTGCCCTTCCTAAAGGACCTCAGTGCTTGCTGATGACATGTAACAGAAAAGACTTGGGGGAATTTCAAGAATCAAAAAATCACAATCCCCAAGCCCCTCCTTCCACCATCTCACCCTGTAGGTGCCTCAGTTCATCGTGTGCCTGGCTTGGCTTGGGCAGCCCCACTGCGATCCAGCATGGCAAGGCAAGGTGGCACCAGAGTCCCCTGAGGGACCCAATCCTGGAAAAATTCTGGGAACACACCTACCTCTCACTCACAAGATCACACCCTTCAAGAATGCACTCGTAGTTGCTTTCTTCTTTTAAATGCAGCTGGCAGGGGAGGAGGCAGCAGTGACAGTGCCCTCTGCTCCTGTAATAACCCGAGGATTAAAGCATTCACTCGGGAACCGGGACAGTGGGTCCTGGGCCCTCCTCAGCCCCAGGGGTTCAGAGTTCCCATTTCCCATGAAACCATCCTAAACTCTGAGCTGTTGGGTGAGGGTGAGATCCAGGGCATGGGAAGGAGAAAGGATTTATTTCCTCCTTCAAACTATGTTGATGAGTCGAGAGAAAGCAATGAAGGAGTCATGGTACCCCAAGGTGACTTTCAAGCAGAACATGTGTCCATGTCCTCAGATTTAAAAAGAGGACTGTCCTAAATTTCAGTTTCCACTTTTTTTTTTTTTGGTGCATGAATATTTTTCACCACAGAGCTATGGACTGAGATTTGAAGGATGTAGAGGGTATAATCTCTAGGAGAAAACACTTTATTCATTAAATGCCTCTCTGACTCATTCACAAAATTGTCACTTCCCCTTCCCAAATCCAAATCCCATACTGTGTCTAGATAAACAGATATCAGGCTGACACAAAAGGGGAAATGCCCCAGAAGCCCAGTATCTCTTTCTCCTCACAAAGGGTCGTGGGAATCTCTCCATCTTTCCTGCACAGTCCCACAGCTTGACCAAGGAATGCAGAAATGCTTTCTCCACCCAGCGTCACCTGCAGTCTTGTGGTTGGGGTACTCCCATGGCAATTGGGAAACGTAGGTTTGAACCTCCCAGGCAGAGGCAAACCCAAAACTTGTCTTGCTTTTCTTGGGCAAGTGGTTTTAACCACTGAACTACAACATAAATGGTGAGAGGCTCCTCCTTTTCCTTTGGTGACTGTGTTTTTTGAAGGGAGCAAAGCAAAGCTGACTTTGCTTAGTCCTTTGAAGACCTGCTTAGGTGAAGCCTGGGACCTACCTGTCCCAGCCATACTTCCCTGCAGCCCTGGTTTGGGCACTTCCACTCTATGTTTTCTTTCTTGACCATTTACTGCTCTGTGTGGGGCTTTGGAAGGATTTTTGTAAGGTATTAAACACACATCACATACTGACATGTGGTCTTAACACTGCGTTGGGGGTTCATTCTGGGCACAGGTGCTCAAGAGTTAGGTACTGGTATGAGTTGTCCCATTTGGAGTAAATATTCAACACCCCTGTGTTAACACCTTCTGCAAGTGACAAAACTTTCTCTGGTGGTGAATCTCTCAGGACTGTGAGCTTTCTTCTCCAGGTCTACCCTTCAAAAAAGTTTACAGAGCTAGAAACAAGCAGGGTAAGCACAGGGCCTCTTCCAGCAAGATACCTGAACCCATGTGGATGACTTCAGCCAGCTCCAAGAACAGCTGGGAATGTAATGCCTCCTATCCTGGTCTGGATCAGGCCTTAAGGACAGAGTTGAAACTTCAATAAAGGTTTTTATGAAGGAAGGAGGGATAATATACCACAACAGACATGCCATTTCAAAAAATTGAATGACTTAAGGCAGATACTCAGAAACCATAGAGGTGACTGTGGGATGGCCTGGATCCTCAAAATATTCTGCACCCTGGCTCAGACCCAGCTGGGCAATTCAATGCATAGTTCCTTTATGGCATATAACCAGGTTCAGTGGGACCACTCCTGCTTGCTGTCAAGAATGGGTTTAAATGTGCAGTTGGATGCAAGCCCAAACACTCAATACTTTGCCTAATTTAGCTTAAAAATATATAATAGGTAAGAATGCCTGGCAGTGGATGCGTCAGAGAAGTGAAACTTCTTATCTGCCAGCATATTTTACAATAATAATACCAGCTTGTGACTTATCCCAGATGTTTACTTAGGGTAGAAAAGTGTCCTGAAATGCAAGTAAATATGCAGGTGTGAAATGAATTGATATCGTTTTCTTCATTTGAGAGAAAAATACGTTTCTGATATCATTATATCACTCTGTCTCTTACTGCTGTAATATGCCATGGGAGAATAAGCCACCACTTTCCATTTCTTGTCTTTTGAAGTTAATTTCCGATCCTAACAGTAAATCAGAGTTCTGTAATCTTGCTGATACATTACAGGGGAATGAAAATTTAATTTTTAATGAGATCTTTACTTTAAAAAAAAAACTTACAAAAACGAAGAAAGCTGTGTTCAATCAAAAGTGGGGCTTTGGCATGCGATGGCTAAGTTTAGAATGAAAAGTAACATCAAAGAGATGTCTTTTAGTTTAATTTCAAACAGCACATGCCACCTTGGAAGGGATAAATTCTGGAACATTTCTGTAAAATCTAGAAAATGCCATTAAAGCCTAAGGAAATCTAAATAATAAGCAAAATATAACACTCACGGGAGAGCGAACAAAAGGATATCAAATTTTGTGTGTGGTCATCAGGAACAGTAACATGTATACATAAAATAATCACAAGATCATGCTCAATATATGCAGTTGAAGGATGTTGCCTGAAAATCCCTATGTGCCTCTCTTCTGCTGCCTGACTTTCTACGGTATTACTTGAACAGAATCCCAGAAAATTGTTTTGTATTTGGCAAATCCCTTCAGTCACAAATCATTTATGGGCACTTTGAGCATCTTGTGAGCTGCACAGTAAACAAATAGCCAGGGTCATCTAGGAATTGGCAAAATATGCATGTAAAGTGTTTCTTCTGTCGTGAAAACGTGCAAAATTTCTAGACCCAAACAGTGCCCTCCACACTGATGGCCACTTAGGCATTTTCAGCAGGATCTGGCCTGTGAAATTTACAGGTCCTGGCTGCAAAAGAAGCATGAAGAGAGATTCAGCTGGATAATTCTTAAAATCCACGAAAGTTGGTGGGCTCTGGTAACGAATGGAAATTGAGAATGCCATTTTGCACACAACAAATGTGACATTGTGTCTACTTCCCAAAAGGCAATTAAGGTCAGCAATCAGCTTTCATGGATGTTAGCTCTGACTCAAAACACTTTCCAAAAGAAAAAAACCAAAACCACCAAGCCCACTTCCCTTTGGTGTGACAACCATTTTTACGACAACATTTTCACGGTAGCATGAACTCCTTCCTGTCATTTCTCAGGCTGAAGAAAGCAATAACCCTCAGGCAGGAACCCATGAAAAGTCACATGGCATCCCAAAGCATCCAGGCCATGATTCCAGAAAAAATCCATTTGAAGAAGCAGTTGGAGTTTGGACCTATTTTACTCCAATATTTACTTTTACTGGAAAATCCGCCTCATGTCAAGCTGAGCAGCAATGTCAGAGAGATGCTGCAGAGACTTCTCTGGAAGAATTATCCACTAAGCAGATAAAAACTAATGTCTGTGACAAACAACAACCTTTTGTCAAATCAGCACATTTTAAAGACCACATTTTTTCTCAGCCTAGGCTGCAATTCCTATTTGTGCTTTCACACCATTGCTTTAAGACCTGATAAGATGCTATCAACAGACCCTCTAAGTGCTCAAGAACCACTTTAAGGGGAATCACTGGGGCAATTACCATAAGCAGTGAAAGATATGGTATTTATTGATGGGAGATTAATATTGGCCACAATGCAATTGATTTTTTCCCTGCAGCTTTATTTTCAAGTTCTTACAATGTTTTGTGGCCTGCTGTGGTCTTTCAGGTTTCTTTCTCTTTTTGATATGAATTTATTTTTAACTATCATTCTAATTGGTTGGAGTTCTTCCAAGAGTCTCCAATTTAATCTTAGCATGTTTGCTATAAATTGCCCTAATTTAATTAATAAAAGGAATGATGAGTTGAAGAAGCTGTGAAGCAGGATCTTTGTGTTATCAAGTTTCGACATAAACATCCTAGATGTAGTAAGGCAGATTTTTCCATCTAGGGCTGATGTTTCTGAAAGAGCCACAAAACTAAAAGCTAGACCTAATGAGAAGACTTAGGTATGTGCAAACTAGGTGCTGTAATGCCTGTATTTTAGGTGCTTGGGATGGCAAAAGAAACCCAAAACCCAGAGTCTGGCTACTCGGCTCTCCTTGTGGAGGTCAAACACTTTTGGCGGAACACAGATCAGCCAAAAAAACTGAGTCATTGAGCAGCTTTAAGCCTTCATGCAGAAATGTGGAGCAAGATGTGGAAAACAAAGGGGTGGGAGGAAGGGAAGACACAATTTTCCAAAAAATTTCTTCCCTTAAGTTCCTTCAAAGGCTACAAGCAGCTAAAACTTGGGATTTTTTTTTTAATGGGTAAGTGCATATGGAGTTGAGTACAGTGTTAGATAGGTGCCAAGTGGTTGGAGCAAATACCCATGAAGTAGGCAAAGGGGTTCTTCAACTAGAGAGAATGCTACGTGTCCCTCCCTCCTTAGCCCCATGTGGAGTGACATCCTGCCAGGGCCACTGAGACCTGTTCTTGGACCTCACGAGCACCAGAGGATGCAGAATCATAAATTCATAGAATCGTGGAATCATAGAATGTCTTGGGTTGGAAAGGATATTAAAAATAATCTAATTCCAACCCCCTGCCATGTTCAGGAACACCTTCCATTAGACCAGGTTGCTCAGGGTCCTGCACAACCTGGTCTTGAACGCTTCCAGTGATGGGCTATCCACAGCTTAAGATCACAAAACAGGGCTGGTCGCTGAGTGGGGACTGAAGACATAGGCCACTTAGATACCTGCAGAGGCACTCAGACATTTGTGTCCTTTTTTCTGACTAAAGCTTTGGAAATGCTGCCTTTACTTGCTCCTAGGCAGCCATAAATCAATATTAAGTAGATCTTCAAGGATGAAATTACAGTAGAGAAATTACTAATATGTGATGATTTTTTGAGTGCCAAGAATCAGACCTGGTGTTCACTGCATGATACTCAAAATATCTTAAATTAGAAACTTTCTGGGGTACATTTAGCAAAAAAAAAGTTTCCCAAACCATTTTTTTACAATTAAACTTAGAAAGCAGAAATTTAGGTATTGAAACCTAAAACCGAAATATTTTTGTTGAATTGTTTGAGAAACATTGTCCTTTTATTATTATTATTATTATTATTATTATTATTATTATTATTATTATCTTAGCACCTTTTAACTTTGCTGTGCAACAAATATTGAGGGAAAAAAAGTCTTGCTAAAGATGTCTTCTAACAGATACACCCATGACTTCTGAGAAGTTCCATAAAATGAAGATATTTTTTAAACTTAAAAAAATGAGTTTATTAAAAGACAAATCTTCAAATTCTTTTAAAATAAAAAGAGGTATTTTCAG
>QWTY01032737.1:0-11604 GCA_008033365.1 Pseudorectes ferrugineus | reverse complement strand
CCAACCTTGCATTCTTTGCACACACAAAACTCCCATTGATTTCAGTGGGAGTTCTGCACAAAAGGATGGAGTCTTTGGGTTAATGCAAGACTATGAAAGGGGAGAAAGTGCTTACTGTACTGAGAATATGCATCTGAATTGGTTTTATCACAGCTGGCAGGGCAGTAAAAGAAGTTTATGCGCAATAAACAGCTCTTGTGGTTAGAGTGACGTTGTTCATTCCTAGCCCAGAATTTGGAAGGAGTTATTATTTAATAAAGTTTAATTTGATGAAGAGAATATTTTTAACGCCCTAAACGGCACTCTATGAAGATGACTGATAGCCCACTCACAGAAAGAAATGCAATTAATTGGTTTAATGAACTCACCACATTAATTAGCTAATGTCTGTGCCGTTTCAGAATGCGGTTGAATGGGCAAATCCTGGAGAAGTTGTGCTCTGGACTAATTTTCCCCAAAGATCCCTTTGTGTCTCTCCAGATGCAGTGGATGGTTACCAAAATGGTCAGGTGGGATGGACATAACACTTCCCTTGTGTGTAGAGCTTGGAGCTGGAGGGGTCAGCTCCATCAATCCCAGAAGAAAAAGAAGATGATGGGAGATGGGCTAATGACAGAAAAATGGGTCTTTCTTGGCATATACAATAAACAGCAATTTTCTGCGTGTTGCAAACCATGGAGTACCTGTGAGCACTGGGACATAAGAGCACAAATATGGCTTTTCCAAACACCTGGCTTCCCCTTGGACAGGTCTGCTCCTGCCAGAACAGACTGAGGGACACGTGCCAGCATATTTAAATGCATGACGTGACTCAGCATGGCCAGAGATGTCAACCCAGGTCCCACTGTGTTCTCAGCGCTGGATTTTGGGACAGGACCCCTTTGTAGGTGCACTCAGAGCTGGCGGGAATGGATGTCACTCAGCTTGACCCTACTCTATTCCCATGTGGAGTGGACAGGAATGGATGGAAAAGCATCCCACACCTTCCCATAGAGGAAAAGGCAGGCTGAAAACAGGATGGGTGCAAATGTTGAGCTGATGAAGTGCAAGACCAGTGTTGAATGAGGGTCTGCAATGAACAGGGTAGAAGATTTAAGAGGTTACCTTTTCCTCACCAGCCCCAAACTCCACCCTGAAATACAGGAGCTGGGAACAGTTAAAAAATCCCTGGCTAAAGTGGCACTAATGACATTTATGACCAGCTGCGATGAGGGCTACATTAGCTAATGTCTGCAGGTTGTTGGGAGGTCATCTGATAAGCAGGTGCCATAAAACGTATTTTAGTTCACTTCCTTTTTTAATCTCCCTGGTGCAAAGTATATTTAGAACAGGGAAACCCCACAGAAGCAGGACACTAATATGTGACACAACTCTGCAGCCTCTCAATATCCTACAATTTTGTCAGACGATCAAAGAGGAAGCAGTGAGCTGGGAGATGGAAGTACTGCTCATTCACCTCATTTGGCTGCCTCGTAGTGGGAGTTTTGCTTGTGTGAAGACTGACGGAACAAGGGGAAGAAGGGGAAAAAAAAGACACGCTCGGTGTTAAAGGGAAGCCTGTTTATGCCTATAAGTAAGAAAGCTTGCTCAAGAATAAGTTAACTCTTGCTAGAGGATTATACCTGTAATGCTGGCAATTCTGGCCTCTGCATGAGCTGTAATATCTACTTGCATTACCTCACAGGGTGTTATGGGCCTTAATTAATTAATGTTTGTAAAGCGCTTTGAAATCCTCGGATGAAAGGCACTATAGAAGTGCAAAGCAGTTATTAATATTAATATTGCATAAGTGGCTTGGCTCCCTTCGCACTGCAGAGCACACTAACTCCTGCAAGGGCTGCAGCCCTGAATCAGCAATCTTCACACCACCAGGCAGGAGCCTCCCTTCTGCCTCCTCCTCTGATCTCTTTCTTTAGGACTTCTTCTCCATAAATCCCCAACAGCCCTCCTATGTCTTCTCTCACGCAGGAGTGCAAGCAGTGAGAAGAGATCTTTTCAGCCCATCACCCCAGTCTGGTCCTCTTCTGGGCAAGAAGCCGCGGGCTGAGCAGATCTTGGAGTGATTAAAATCTCTGCATTTGAGAGGTGGGACTTTACAGTTCTGGTTTTTACCTTGAATACAAGACATTGAAAGTCCTACTTCTGCAATACAGAGGAAAAAAAGGGTTGAATTTTGGTGTATTATAGAAACTTTAATACAAAATTGAGACTGCCTTTAATTTTAGTCATAAGCAGAAAACAATCAAGACCCTTGGCAATGCCGGTGCCACTCCAGATTTTTTCATGTGTTAAAAGAATAAAAAAGTACTAAAATATACAAGTTCTTTCCAAAAAGGTTATTTTTCTGGTGAAAATTTCCCACCCAAAAGCCATAACCGTACATGTAAATTGAGAATCCTCCACCTCTCACAGGAAATATTAGTGTGTTGGAAGAATGAATCCATATAATAAATTACATGCATATTTTTGTTAGTTAGATTCTCATTTGATGGGCTGCCCTGCTGAATAACAACTACACAGGAAATTGAAAAGAAAGTAAATGTCACTTTATATATAATGCCCACTAAACTATCTCAAGATGAGTCACTTAAAGGTGATGAAGCAGCTCTACAATGGATTTGGTCAATAAAAATTCTGCCTAATTTGTCTTGAAATATTACCTTTATGATGAACTCTGAATAATTATGGTAGTGAAATAACAAAAAATAATAACGATAATATAAAACATACTGATGATAATCCCATTCATGTTTACACATGAAGTT
The DNA here is from genome assembly GCA_008033365.1 of Pseudorectes ferrugineus. Classification (NCBI taxonomy): domain Eukaryota; kingdom Metazoa; phylum Chordata; class Aves; order Passeriformes; genus Pseudorectes; species Pseudorectes ferrugineus. The sequence continues at coordinate 8,839 of QWTY01032737.1, read as the reverse complement.
ACAGGAAGTTATTTTTAACTTAGACATGCAAAAATAAGAATTTCTGTGAACAAGTGAAAAAAGAATATTAATTACAGGAAAACAGGCATTTGATCATCAGAACTGAACAGTTTTCCCATCAATGCACTAACAGATCTCAAACCAGTTCCCCCTGCAGTAGCTGTACTGGCTGCCTATAGCATTAGCACTAGTTTGTACTTGTTTATGTCAGTGAAGTAACATATAAGTTAAAAACAAATTGGGCTAATGCACTTCAGCAAAACTCTTCTTGACTTTGAAGAAAGTTTTATCTGCATACAGAAGGCGAGCTTGACTCAGAAGTGAAAACAATACCCTGCCAGTTCCACGTATCTGCCTTCACAAAGGAGGCAGGGAGAGCTTCCCAAGCTCCTTACCACAAAGAGTATAACGTTTGCAGAGATTAGGAACTGCTGAAGGCAGCTTCAAATCTCAGTTTGTTACACGCTTTGCTGCAGTCTTGCTGTAAGGCAAAAAAAAAAAAGGTGCTTCGTCGCACCGAGCGCATTTGCTGGAGCGAAGGAAATGGTGCGTAGGATGTTTTACCAAAAGGAGAGCAATTTGGCCCAGCCCAGGAGTCAGGGCACCCAGGTTTCTTTCTTGGCTCTGCCACTAACTTCTTATGTGGCCTTGGGCAAGCTGTGCAACCTTGAAAGCCTGCTCACCCCCAAAAATAAGGGTGATTATAGGAATTAGAAGGCAATTCATTAATGCATTAATTAACAGGCGGTGGGATGTTAGAGACTGAGCTGTTCTGATTCACCCTGGCAGCCAGACAACTCCGGTCCTATCAGCACCACTGCAGGGGCTTCCCTCCCCAGTGAGACCCCGGGAGCAGGGCAGGGGGAGAGCACCAGCGAGGCAGGAAGGGAATTCAGTCTCGGCAACTTAGAGTTGCCCTTTTTTTCTCAGGCAGAGAGAACCAAGAGAAGGGCACGGATCTCCATTGTTTGCAGAGAGCCCGTCCCATGAGACAGCTTGGGTTGAGATTTATTTTTGTTGCCATTTAAATTAAGTATATAGGCAATCCTGAGGCCGTTTGGACCAGATCCAGCGTGTGCAAGCACCATGTTTGGAACAGGGTGGGAACTCTATTTGCGTTCAGACACAGAGGAAGCACTTTAAGCTGTGTCTATAAGACAGATGCCAGGGACCTATACTGGAAGGTGCTGAGCAGGCACCAGTTAGCAGTGAATACGATTGCTCTCTATAAATACATCCTAGGGAGGGGAAGGTGGGCAAGCGCCATGGAGGGAAATGAGGTATTTAAGCAAAAGGACAATGTTGGCACAAGAACAAACTGGCTGTAAGGCTGGAAATTTGAAGATTTCTAAACATCAGAGGAGTGAAGTTCAGGAAAAGCCTTCCATGAGAGAGGAGCAGGGGCATAAAAGCTGATTGAAACACACTGGCAGTGGGTTAATGGCTGTGACCTAGGAGCTGGTTGTCGTCAAGGGCAAGGGTGTGGTGGATTTCAGAGCAGAGACTGACCCTTCCAGGAACGACTGGGAAGGGCCCTGAAGAGCTGGGCTTTGCTTTCCCAATAATGTCACAAAAAACAAGAGAGTTTCTTTGGGTTTACAGTAGACTGGAAGTGGGCAGGATTTGGCTTGGCATGCTGAAGCCCTTTATCCAGACAACATTTGCTTACTCCAACAATTGTTTTGCTGCCACTGTTTAAGGGTCTTCCTGGGAGAGGCAATAAATGCCAGGTTAAAAGGAAACCAGGAGATACGTTGTCACTGGGACATGAGGCCAAATCCTTTTTTCTTTCTGGGTGCAAAGCTTTAGTTTGCTCTTGTTTACTGGAGGACTTAAACATGTGCTAAGCTGCTGATGTTATGCTGGGCTTTGCTTGTGGAAGGACAGGTTGTGCTATCAAAAACGTTTTCTGCACCAGGAACACCATCTTGAAAGAGTGACGTAAAGATCAGGTTCCTTCTCTCTCCAGGTATCAAAGAGCCTTCTGGAACCAGTAGAAGTCTAGATATGAAGGCAGAATAAAAACAGTAACAGTGGAGCAAAAAATACAGATTCCGATCATTCATTTGTTATCATTTCTCAAGGGGAAGCTCGTGTCAGAGAAGTGCTGTCATCACTGGAAGGTGGGGATGCTCAGCACCTCCTCAGGATGCATCCTGCAACAAATTAAGGGTCAGTGGGGATCTGCCAGAACCAAAGTGGGCCCCGTTCATTGAAATAAAGAGGTGACAGGTAGAGCTGCTAATCGTCCCAGTGATAACCAACTGGCTGGCACCACGGGGCAACCTTCCATAATAGCTTGAGTCTCATCACTCAAGCATTTGTATAGAAGACATAAAAGCAAGAGTTGTTTGCAATTCATTTTACACCCCAGTGCTGCTCTCAGAGCTTGCTCCTGGGGCTGCTCTCCCTTCAATGAAAAATGTTCCAGAGCAGTAATTCCCACTGGTTTTCCAGTCGAGACTGAAATGACTCCATCGGTGATGGTCCACTGCCCTGCACGTGGAGCCTAGTAATGTGAAATTGCTGTGCACTGCCTCTCTCTCCCAGCCACGTTTATAATGCTTATTAGGAAAGCCAGCAGCTGCCGGGGCTGCTGTAACCCTGTTGTTGGTGTCTCTCTTGAATTGCCTTGGCTTGTGTTTCCTACTCAGGCACCCAAGGGCGAGGTTATGGGGTTCCCTCCTATTCAGACTTTATTATTATTATTATAGCTGTTACTATTATTATTATTATTCATTACTAATATTAATTATGCAGCATGTGGTAGTGCCTAGGAGCCCCAAACCGTGGCCCAGAACCACAGTGCACCCAGCCCTTCACATGCAGTGAACAGAAACATTCCCTGCCCCAGAAAAAGTGCATGAGCTTGTAGTGGAGTAACAGAGGGAAGAATTTGCTACCTAAAGGCCAAATTCACCACGGCATAAAAAATGCACCTCCCTTTAAGTACATCTTTACACCACGAAACACATCTGTGCAAGCTGGAGCAGAATTCACTCCCTTGAAGGGCAGAGATATCATAAAGGGAAAGCCTGGAAATGAGGGTTGTGGATTTTATATTACGCTGTCATAAGATTTATTTGGTTGAGGACTAGAGATTTGGGTTGGTTTTTCAAATCAGAAATTTTATTACTAGTGCTGCTAAAAGCAACAGAAGCCCTGGGCCCAATGGCAGCAAGAACCTCATGGCACCCCTCAGAAAGTGAGAGTCCCAGGGTTGTATGAAACCTTGGGATCAGACAAAACAAAAGACAGCGTACTTCCAGCCCCCCCACTTGTGACTTCAAAGCCACATTGATCAATGATCCAGAAAATGTTTAAAAACCCCCAATTTTTTCTTATTTTCAAATGTATTTGTGATATGGTTTAGTGGGCATGGTATTCAGCTAAAGCTCCTGTATTGCTTAAAAAGGTAAGGCGTACAATTAGTTTGGATTACTGCATTTCATTATTTCCTTAGGATTTAGTCTGCAGCAATTAGAGAATACACATTTTGCACGTAATGTTGCACAACACGGCCTGACACCCGCAACGAGCCCAAGGATCTGGATCCTGCCTGCCTCTGCAGCAGCCCTGCTGCAGGAACTTGCCAAGTTACTTCACTTCTCTCTGCCTCAGTTTCCTTCTCTGTGAAAACAGGGATGAGTGTAATTTATTGTAATTCCTTTGTAAATTGTTTTGAGGTCTGCTGAGCTCTTGAATGGAGTTTGACACAAGGAAGAGCAGAAAAGGGTTGCTCGCAACAGCATGTTCCCATTTCCCTGCAACACTGACCTGCTTGTCCTGCAATATAACAACATGTCACTTCAAAATTTACTTCAAGTATTAATTTAACTATTACTTTAAAATGAAAGTGCCAGACTTTTCAAGTCAGGGGAAGTCTGTGTATAAATGCCTCAAGGCCTAGGAAGCTTTGAGCTCTAAATGCTGATGGTCACTTGAAAGGTACTTTGGCACCTCTTAATGAAGGGAGTGTGTGTTTTTACATCTTGCAGTAGTTTAAAGATTGTTTGTTTTTCTCCTTCTCTGGTGTGTAATTGAATATGTTTTCATGTGGAAATTGAGCCTTTCTGTTGCTTTTAGAAAGCTTTATGAGAATTGCAGATGAACAATAGAATTCAAATTTTCTGATTATTTAGAAATAAAAAGCAACCCATTCTAAAAAATCCTTGAAAGGGTGCACTTTGCTCTAAGGGCAGGTGAAGTCCACTGTTTTTGGCACTACTGCTCACATGCTTAAAATCTGGCAGCAGCTCATACATTGCAAAGAAGAGGATCAGCTCCTGAAAAAGCTCAGTCATTGACCAGGTTATACTGATTTCCAGGTATCAGGGTGTAGGTGAGAACATTTTATATTTGCCCTAAAGACTTTATAGAGTAATCAACAACAACAGCAAAATCAAACCCAAACAATCCTTTGAGCAGAGAATCTTGGCTATTTTCCCTCCTTTTTTAGAGGATGAAAGTGATTATGAGTGAGAGGCAATTTCAGCCTAAGCCCCTTCTCCTTTAGTTCCATGGAGCAATAAGCATACTCGGCTTCAGGAATAACTGGTAAATTTGTTGTTAAAGATAACAACAAATGGGAAGGTGTATCCACTTACCTTACATGGAGAATGAAGTATCATATTGAGCATGCTATAATAATTTTATTATTATAATAATATCCACTTTATAACCCAGAACACCAGTAAGGGGCTTAGTACTAGGCAAATCTCTAGTCTAAATAGAAAATTTAATCTCTTTTGGGTCCCCAGGCAGTCAACAGAGGGAGAAAGATTTATCTAGGAGACAAAATTACTCCTGTTTCAAATCATCACTCCTGAAATACCTGAGATTCATCAAGTGTCAACAGAGGTTTCAAAGCAAAGAGAACAGATATTATTTAACAGCTGGGAAAACCAAAGCACAGCAGGATCAGGGGCTGTATCTTTGTTCCCAGTCCCGGTGTTCTAAACCAAAATCCTGCCTGTTGGGTACCCCTGCATCTGGACCCACAGATGTCTTCTGATAAATTTGTATGATAGAATCACTAAGGTTGGAAAAGACCTCCAAGATCATCAAGTTCAACCATCAACCAATTGTTGCCAAGTCCACTACTCAACCATGTCCCTAAGTACCACACCTGCAACTTTTTTCAACACTTCCAGGGACAGGGATCCCATCACTTCCCAGGCAGCCTGTTCCAGTGTTTGACAACTCTTCAGTGAAGAAACTCTTCTCAATGTTCAGTCTAAATGTCCCCTGGGGCAACTTGAGGCCATTTTCTCTTGTGCTATTGCCTGTTACTTGGGAGAAGATACCAAATTCCCCCATACTACAACCTCCTTCCAAGGAGTTGTAGACAGCAATAAGGTCCCCCCTGAGCCTCCTTTTGTCTAATCTAAACAACTCCAGTTTCCTCAGCCGCTCCTCAGAAGATTTGTGCTTCAGACCTTCCGTCAGGCTGGCAGCACTGAATCCACTTCCCTCTCGTCACAGACATTAACTTTCAGGATAATGGGTGTTGTTGGATGTTCTTAGAAAGCTAATGCAGAATTTCCCAGCCAAGAAAGTTATTGGTGCATTAGTATGACCTAATTCTGCCCGCATTTCATTCTGTGCAGTCACCTCAGAGTCAAAGAGCTACAGCTGATGAAAAAACAGTGTAGGTGGTCTTGGTTCCCCCTTACAAATGCCATGGCTGAGCTCCTTCTTGGAAGCAAAAAAGCAGCCCAGCACAGTGGAATCATTGCACTAACAAAATTTAGGTGTCTGTCTGTCCTGCCTGGTTTCTACACTCAAGTGTTTAGCCAACAAAGGGAGAGACTTCTCCAAAAATTTTTTTAATATGAACCAATCAAGAGAAAATTATTTTTTGCAATGTTTGTAGACAGAGCATTAGAAGTCCAACTGGGTAACTTCAGTAGCTTAGCTGAGCACTTAGAGTTATGAATTTCTATGAAGGAGAAGTGTACACTTAAAGGAAGAGTCCCCTCTTATTCAGAGAATTATTCCAAGCCACAGGTGGAGGCTGCTTCATTTCAATTCCCATCAGGATTCAAAATAGTTCTAATGGCCCAAAAGCATACGTTTCTCTGAAGGTAAAATTATTCCATCTGAAATTCTTCTAATCGAACATGCTATATACCAAAACTGAAAGGGTGTCTGAAAAGACCAAAAAGGGGAAAAAATACCAACTCAAACCACAAGGAATGCACTGAAACCCAAACTACAGAAACCTCAGAAAGAGAACTAATAACAACAGCATCACCCAAATTCCAGTTGCATCTCATTAGAGCTTTCCTACACAGGGACATGCAAGGAAGTGCAGGCAAGTCAGCTAAGTGCAGGTGTGAAGTCAGCGCCCATAAATTAAAGCACATGTGCATGTTCTCATTTAGGATTAAAATGCCTTTAGTGGTTAATCCTCCTCTGAGGATTTAGCTACAGCAATGTAAGGCGACTTTATTCCTGAATGAGAGCATCCCCACAAGGGCTAGATGTTTTTAGCTGGTGCACATTGACTTCACGCTTTAGCTCATTCACCTTCCTGAGGGTTCCTTAAAACACATGGGCTAGTAATGCTTGGCTGAAAAGGGCCAAGAAAGGCGGGGACCAAAGCTGGCTGAGGGGAAAACAGCACTGGGCCCATGGTGAAGCCAGGCCAGGTTTGCTTTGCACACCAAAATCTGGCTGCAAGAAGGACTTTCTTCTCAAATGGTTGTACACCCAACTGCATACTCACTTAACAAAATGTGCTCGGCTTTTGGCATAATCCAAAGGGATTCCTTCAGTGTACTGCAGTGAAGTTAATGTGGCTGCTCCAGCTTTCCTTACTGTTGTGTTCTTCTGTTTTTCATGGTGCAGCCACCTCTGTTCAGATATAAAACACCATACTCACAAGAATCATAGAATCACAGAATGGTTTGGGTTGGAAGGGACCTTAAAGATCATTCAGTTCCAACCCCCTGCCATGGGCAGGGACAGCTTCCACTAGACCGGGTTGCTCAAAGCCTGGTCTTGAGCACCTTCAGGGAGGGGGCATCCACAGTTTCTCTAAGTAACAGTCTCAACATCCTCACAGTCAAGAATTTCTATTCCTAATATCTGATCTAAATCTACCTGCTGTCAGCTTAAAGTCATATCCCCTTGTCCTATCACTACCTCTTTGTATAGAAAGTCCCTCTCTAACTCTTTTGTAGCTTCTTTAGGTACTGGAAGGAGCTATAAAGTCTTTCTGGAGCCTTCTCCAGGCTGAACAATCCCAACTCCCTGTCTCCATAGTAGAGGTGTTCCAGACCTCTGAGCATCTTTGTGGCCCTTTCTGGACACTCTCCAGCAGGTCCACATCCTTCTTGTGTTGGATGCCCCACAGCTGGTTGCAGCATTCCAGGAGGGTTCTCACGAGAGCAAAGTTGAAGGGGAAAATCACCTCCCTCGACCTGCTGGTCACACTTATTTTAATGCAGCCCATGATATGGTAGAACTTTCTGGGCACACATTGCTGGGTCATTTCAAGCTTCTCATCTATCAACACCCACAAGTCAGAAGTGCTCTCAGTCCCATTCTCTACCCAGCCTGTGTTTGTGCTTGGGATTGCTCCAACCCACGTGCAGGATCTTACACCATGAGAAAGAGAGTAATTTGACTTTCAGTCTTTCTTGTTTTGCTTTTCTTTCATTCCCCTCCCAAGTAATAGTGGAAAAAGATGGCTAATCCTAAATGTAATGTGGATCTGGCAGAGTTTTGGGTAAGAGCAGTGCATATGGTGAAAACCTGAAAAGTTTGCTAGAGGAAAGGGTAAGGATGACTGGCAGACACAACAAGGGACTGAATTTGATGACCCAAAAATTTCTCTCCAGTCCCATCGATGTAGCCTCACAGGAAAGTTGTGCACACAGAAAGTAGGTGGTTGGTTTCAATGCATGAAAACTGTGAGTGCTAAGGCCCACTCACTCGGTGATAACATCTTCTGTGTTTCTCCTCTATTTCCATGGCATGCACAGCCTAATCTTAACCTGAGCCATAGCAGTGAGTGGCCATCTGTATCTTGGATGAAAATACAAGCATCTCTCCTCATTTCCCAGGTGGAGAAGTTGAGTCTCACAGCAAGGAGAAAGAGCAGGACAAAGCTGCCACAGAAATCTGTAAAAGGGAGGGAGAAAATTCTATTTTGTTTCCATTTCCATGCCCAGTGCCAAACTGCCTCCTTGCTATTGCAGAAAATCACACAAACAAGTCTTTTGCCAGGCTGGCTTCCAGCTCCCCAGTGTCTGCTCGAAAACCAGTGTGGCATGTACCAGCTCTGCTAAAGCAAATGCGGAAACAACTGTGAGAAGGGAGAACGGGTCTGAAGTGGGAGCTGTGGTGAGCAGGGGTAGTGGCTTTAACCACGCCAGGAGCCCAGATGCAGTTCCCCATCTCCAGGGCAGGTCACAGCCAGGAAGGGACATGACCCGCAGCTGCCGTTTGCCACACGCTGGTGCTCGGCGTGCCTCGGCCACAGCACGGATGGGAGTTTCAGATCTTGAGCCCATCAGCTGCAGTGCAAGGCAAACCAGGACCTCTCACAGATCAAACACACACCGATCCCTTCTTTCACTGCAGAGCAACCACGCTGAGGAAGCTCAGCTACGCCTAGGAAGATTTCGGTTTTACCACACACTCCCAGTGCTGCAGGAGACCAGCAGATAAAACTTTCTGCCTGAGCAAGTGTTCCATCGAGCTCTGGCTCTGCTCCCCTCATGGCTGTGTCATGAGCAGGAAGGGTTTGACAGGTGGTTTTGCTGTGAGAAAGGTGGCACTCTCGTCCTGGCTACCTCACACAAGTCTCATTTTGCCTCCTTGAAAAAAA
>QWTY01032735.1:0-12345 GCA_008033365.1 Pseudorectes ferrugineus | reverse complement strand
TATATACATACATATACATATATACACATCAAAACAATGTCAAGAAGAGTTCTGCTCTATTTGGCAGCCACCTTTCTGCTCCCCTTTTCCAGTTGCTGGGAGCCATCCTCCACTGATGAATAGACTTCATTTTTCATTTCTATTCTGCCTTTTATCACTCACTTCCCTGAAAAGCATTCCCTTTATTCACATGTGTCTGTTCATTCTGTCTGGCTACTGCTCTTAATTATTACATTGGTGCTGTGTAAAAGGAATAATAATCAGCATGATCTCTCCACTCTCCCCTGCCGCGAGTTTAGAAACACCTAATATTCACTTTTGTTTATACAGCTAAGCCTTTGACAGTGGAGTTGCTGCTTTATCATTTTCATTTTGGGATATCTCTTAGAAACCAACTGTTGCATTCCCTGCTCTAATATTGTTTTGCTTGAGCATTTACCAATAAGCTAAAAGAAAAATGTGAAGTAGGACAGTGTGCATAGCTAAAACAACATGTGAAACATGGCAGGTTTACACTAGAATTCATTATAGAGGGAAAGAAGAAGTAGCAAAAATTCTGCCTGAGCTGATTTATTGTTCTACCTTGCACGTGCACTGCCTTGACAAGCACAATGTATAAAACTGTGATGGCTGTTCTTGTCAAAGAGCGTAAGAGCCTGGAGATATCATGGGCTGAAAGCCATCTCCTGGTGCGGGTGGTGTAGGAAGGGATTGATTTGCCCAAAGTACAATATACTCAGCTACTACTTAGAAATTAAAAAAAAAAATTTTTATCAGATATTCCCACCTATATATCTATCTCTCAAATATTTTACTGGACCCAGAGAAATCTATTGATGCCCAGGGAGCATTTTCTATCTAACATTACCACTGATTTCAGCAGCATGATTTTCCCCATGGCAAAGCATGCAACCTGCAGCCCCCACCTGGATCTTCACCATCCTCCTGACAAGTTCCCTTTATGCCCTGTATTTATTAATGTTTAAACAGAAGTCTCATTTGGCCTACCATATCAAAAGAGGTTTTCTTCTCCAGGGGCTGTCAGTTCTATTTCTGGAGCAGGAAACAGCAGGGTTTTTCCCTGCTCAGGAGCAATGTCTGTGTTGGATTGCCACCACCCCCACAAACGGCTCACTAAATCTGCACCTGTATGTCCTTGTAGAACTCCCAGGGCAAAATTCCCCCCAGGACACACAGTACCTTCAGGGCATTTCTTCCCTCTGCGTGCTTATTCACCTGTCACTGCAGCACAGAAGGCAGTGCCACAGCAGTCTCAGGGGACATAGGGACCTCTCCCTGCTAGTGACAATATGCCCTGAGATCACTTTCCACTGAGCTTCACCCTGCAGGGACAGCTGTCACTCTCCTTGGGTGGACAGCTCACATCAGTGTTTTGGAGTACAAGGTTTTGGTCTCCTCCAAGGTGTGATCAACACATCAATAGGTGAGGATTGGCAACAGAAAACTGACATGGGGCTTCCAAATAAATCCATACAGGGCTGTAGATACTAATAAAAATTGTCACCCTCTCAGGTGATAGGTAAGCAGGTAGTGAGAAACCAAATTCCACACGTAGGAAAGGAATTGATCTATGAACTGATGCTAGTACCTCTGAATACATCTACCTGCAGAGTTTACTTCTCCACAACATGAATGCACCAGCAGGTGGACTGGAATATTACAACTGGTTTTCTTCAGGATTCCAAAAGAATGGCCACAGCTTCCCTTCTCTCTGTCTGGGACTGTGAGCTGTGAAGCTGAACAAACTGACTAATAGGAAGCTGACCTCACAAATTTCACTATGATCCACAAGGCAGTCTCAGGAAAGAAGATACTTGCTAGGGTGTGTTCCTCACCCTAAGAAACAAAGGGAGTGAATATGTCTGCAGTGAGGTAGAAAACTGACTCCTCCACACACAGCTTAGGTTTTGAAGCCAACTGGAGGGGTCAAAGCCACATGGAAATGACCCATTTATAAACAAACACGCATCAGAGAATGGTCTTCCCAGGGCTGGAGCCTGGGAAAATAGCAGGTAAGGGATAATTAGAAATTTGTGATGCAGTTTAACTTAGAGGCAGACGTTTGGCTCGGGCTCAGCCAGGCAGTTGAGGGAAACAGAAAGATGGATACAGTGCCCCTATCCTGCCCCACACAGAACGTGCAGAGACTGCAGAGCTCTGCAGAGCTGCTGGCGCATCTCTTCCCTCAGTGGGTCAGGCCCTTGCAGGAGTTCAGAGCCCTTGCAGGAGTAACCTCTTTGAAAAACACTGAAGCCATTGGGTATGTGCCTTTAAACCCAGCTGTCTGCTATTAGGATTTCATTACTGCGCACTGCTCATGATTTTGGCAAGACTCTGTGACAATTAACATGAATTCTTCTGGGAGGGATGCAGCGCATGACATCATGTAATAAATTTTCTGATATTAGAACCTTTCATTTGTGCCCTACTGTACTTGTTAGGGTAACAAATTCAAAATGAGAAATGTAATTACCCAACAGAGCTTTCAATTGTATCATATATTAACTTCTAATACTCTAAGTATTCATTCTCAAATCCAAATCTGGCACAAAACACTTTGGAAGATGAAACTTGACAGATCTAACCAGGCATTAATCCGATTCTTTGACAGACACTGATTTAAGAGCATTTCATAATGGGAAATCTCAAGACAATAGCAACGATTGAAGAACAATTACCCTTGTCTGCCTTAGTGCTGGACTCTGAAAACTCACATGCTAACAAATGCTAAGCAAAATGCACAACCAAATAAAACTCTTGGGACAAGCAGCATTTTGCAGATAAATGTTTCTGGGAACAGCCTTCTGAAAATATTAATAATATTGGGAACTGGTGGTTTTCAAATCTTAATTTGTGCTCAAAAACCCCCTTGGATAAAATTATTCTAAGTTTACAGGTAAGTAATTTAGACAAAGATTAATAACTTGTTTTTCAAGAATACTCAACCGGGTATCTAAAAGGGCAGGATGGGATAGAGTCTGTAACTTGATCAATGAAACAAAAGTGAACACATCTAGTATTTACAGATCTTTACGACAAACTCTCTCTGCTCTATTAGTGCAGTGAATTACTTGACAGGAAAAATAAACTGTTTTTCTGTACTTTTAGGCTAAGTTACCAGGTTTTAGGACTTCATGTGCTTTTACCAGAAGACTCATCACAGCAGAAGATCTGAACAACCACAGGCCAGACCTCCCCACCAGTATGAATCACACTGGTATTAAATACCCCTTTTTTTGTGATCTCTGACTTCTGGTTAACTGAGTAAACAAGACTGCTCATGTCCAGTTTTTATTTCCTCCTCAGTCTTTATACTAATTACTGTAGCTAGAACTGGTCACAGTGGCAGACTCTTGTGCATTCAAGTTCACCAGCACAGGGAAAGCACAGTGTTCATTCTGAAAGCCCTGACGCTATCCCATTACAAATATTGGCTTCTCTTTTGAGATGCACTTTCCTCAGACACCATGCAAGAACATAACCCCACAGCATTCCAAAGATTTACTTTTCTGGGTAATTACAGGGGAATATTCAAAACTTCAAGAGAAAAGCTGGGCACTGCTAGTAGAAACTGTTCAACCTTCAATAATTTCAATAGCATGAAGACTGAGTACATCCTCAGACAGCCTAGCACAACTCCCTTACCAGAATCCTGTTGCAATACTATTTTCTTTCCTAGGCAAAGATACAAACTTTCAAAGCAAATTTGAGACCTGTAGTCTTCTAATGTTAAGACACTTTCCTATCTTTCACTGAAATTTTATTCTACTTATTAATATACAATACAACATTGTCCTAGAATTAGCAGCAATGAGAAAAATTGAAAGCGTACTTACTTTTTCTTTGTTAATTAATTCAACAGAAGACAAAGCTGTTTTAAAGATGTTCAGCCCTGTGTGCTGGTTACTGAACAGTTTCACCACTAGTTTGCAACAAAAGCAGAAAATAACTGGAATTTCCATGAAGATTGAGAGTGCATCTTGTTTCAACTTTTCTGTATTCTGCCAACGTTATCTCTACCATCTACAGAAGGATAAAAGCCAAAAAGACCCAAACAACCTACATAAAATATTGAAAGTAAAGCTGTAAAATGGATCAAGGTGACTCCAAGGTATCTCAACCACAGAAGTGAAAATTCAACGTGTGGTGAAGGATTATAAAGAAGGAGGCCTCAGAATGCTCAGAGCATTGTATTTGTGGTATTATACTAAACCCACAAGATTTGCCTAAATGATCTTCCATATCTCTTTAATTTTCCCTCATAACCTGCTGTTTTACTTTCCAGTCTTTTCTTCTGCTCTCGTTTGTTCGGTTTCCTCAGAGCACACGCATCTTCCAGCTCCAAGGCAAGTATAAATGAGATCTATGTCAGTGCTTGTCTCCGGAGTTATCTTTTGATACTCGCCTCAAAACACCCTCATCCTAAAGCTAAGGAGATGGCTGATTGCCTGCGATAACTTCTGACAAATGAAAACGGTAAATAGCAATTCCAGTCCATAACTCTCCTGCATACCTTGCAATAGAACTCTTTTGTCAATACCAGATTACACCTTTAAAAAACCCCTTCATTTACATCTGCTCTTCTTGTAAAAACAACAGTAACTTGAGCTGCCTATAAAAATCTAATATTCAAAACCCTGTGTTCTGATTATTAAAAACTTTTCAAAAAAAATTTGCTTCCCGGCATTTTACATTATCATCACAGTCAACATTAGCTAGAGGCCTTCACTCTGTAAGATTCAAGTGCTCTTTAATTATTTTCATCAACATAGCCCGAACGGTACCATAAACCCAATATTCTTCAGGTGCAGAGAATATTCTTCAGCCGGAACTACAGCATGAAGCAGATGTTCCTTAGGTGTGTGGAGGGGCACATTCAATTCCCAGTAATGGATTGCGTTGTGCATCCGCTTCTGCAGTGGAAATAAATTCAAGTCTCCACATACTAAATGCAGAAAGCACCTTGACCATGGCTGCCCAAACTGGTGAGACTTAGTTAGTGTAATTCAATGGAAAAGGGAATAACACTAATTTTAAATGAAGGGCAGAAACTGTGCCTGCTCTGGAGCAGAGGTTGTACTCCGCATGTCTGGCTTAGGGATTGACACAAAGAACCTTGGCCCAGGACATTACAGAAAAAGTCCTTCATACACTGCAGTGAGGAGAACATTTTGCTTTGCGACACAACTCACCTGAAGTTGCCTAAAAGCAGCACTGGTTGTACCAGTTAACCTTTAAGTTTCCAATTCTGGACGTTATTCTCCCTCCAGGGAGAAACTGAGATCAAGTTTCTGAAATTATCTCCCTGTCCACACTATTTTAACAACTAGGATAATTTTCCTACCAAGTGTTATTCACAAGCAGGAAGCCCATAAAAGCTAAGTTTAAATAAAAATAAAGTTTTCATTAGAATATTATAGGATTAGCAGCTGCATCCATTAATTTCCTCCCTCTAGCTACAGAAAGGTACCAGAGAATTTCCAGAACAGGCTACTGCAAGCTTATGCTTCTTTCATGCACTGGAAGAGCTGCTTCTATAGCAAACCAGGAGATTAAACTCCTAATTTTAATTTCTGAGACAGCTGTTGATAAAGATGCAAGGCATGAAAAACCCACACTTTTCTGGGGTAAACTCTCCACCCTGTGGCCCACTATTCAGGAAAATCAAGTAACCACTGTAGTGCTGCTGTGTGATGTGACCTGAGCTCATTCCAGTGAGCTGGCCTTCTCTACCTACCAACATCAGTTCTCTCAGCCTTCCAAACTTTATTCAAGAATCAGATCCTTCCCTAGCCAGTACCATCTGCCCTACTAGCTTATATTTTAAACCAAAAGGGTTAAAATAACTATTACAAGACTCAAGCTCTGGAGTTTCAAGCGTACCTATGACTCTCAAACCTGTGTACAGGTGATCATTCAGTGCTTCTGTCCATCTGAACAAGCTTTTAATGCTGTCTTTGAGTTGTAGGGTTATAAGCACATAGTGGGTCACACCAGAGGATGAGTTATCAGATGAAGCACAGCACCACGCAGAGATCTTAGCTCAGGTGGGAACTGGAAAATTCCGTGCTTTTCTTTTTGGGGGGTTTAGCATCCAAATGCAGTTGGATTACTCCTGCAGCCTCTCATCCCTGCCCTTCCCAACACTGGGAAGCTCAGTGGAAGCTTGCTCTGAGCTCTCCTATTCACAGCCTGAGCATTGTTCAGAGCAGATGTGAGAACCCACTTAGAAATTGCCTACCCCATTCTCCTCTGGATCCAAGGTGGCCTGGGCACTTTGTCACAGGTTTATGTTGGCAATACCAGAATGTTCCTCACCATTAGTAAAGCAAAATGTTATAGAAAAACATATTCTACAACAACAAACATATGCAAATTTTAAAAATGTCCTGAAGTTGATAGTGACATAATGACTTTCTGTCTCCTTCCCCAGTAAAAGTCAATGGAATGCACTGACTAAAGCAGGAAATTTTGCAGACCAACTCAATGGGCAATTGTGACATTGAAGACTTCCATGATATGCAAACACAGGGACTAGAATTCAGGTTACATGAGCTATTTGGAATGTGAACACTTCGCTGTAATGCTTTTGCTCTTCCTGTTACCCTTGAGCTCTATCTGCCTTTGCAAGTTTTGCTGAACAATAGGAACAGGTCTGCAGGGTGAAGAAGCTGACGCAGAGGCACTGTCAACACTATACTCAGTCTGAGGGTGTTACTCCAGACTGGCTCTAATCTGTTCCCCACGACTGAGCACCCAATTATGGCTGGAGCATTTTAATTGCATTTCTGAAGCACATTTTTCTGTGTTTGTTTGTGAGCTCCAAGACTGGCCTGTGAATTGAATCAATGCAGAGTGAGCAGGGATGATGGGAGACTGACTTCAGAAATGTATTTCTGATGACACAAAAATGTGTGTGGACACCTTTTGTGCCCAGCAGGCCAGCTCTGTGCAGGGGTATCCCCCAGCTACGTGCAAAAACATCTGGAGGGAGATACTACTCATCATTTTTGAAGATGCCAGAATGTGGCTTCCTATTAGGATTGCTCCCTCAAAAATACACTCCTGGGGGAGATACTGAACTTCAGTACTTAACTGAGTCAGTCCATGGAATTGCTACAGGATGAGTTTTAAGACATGGAAGGAGCAGGTATATATCTATTATGGGTGATTTTTTTATATAAAGGATGTCATAAACAAGTTAAATTACGTAACTGTATTTAAAATGAAGTATATGTAGCCCTACAGCTTCTGAAATGTGTATTTTAGAAGTAATATACCTAATACGAGGTTTAGTTTATGCATCTTGTCATAATGGTTGCTATCTGGAATTATGGTACTATGAACCAATTGTTATTTATGTTACCACTGGATACAAGGATTTTGTTAGTAGAGTTTAGCTTCCAGATTCATTTCATATCCCTATGCCTATTACTTAGAGAGAAGAAAAAAGCACAAATCAAGATGACATTTAAAAAAAAAAAAGGAGCCTAGGCTGGTCTTGTAGGAACATCTAAATCCTTTCCCATATTAAATACCTTATCTCAGCAGCAGTGCACCAGCCATTTAGGAAAATTAAAGAGGGAGATAGCAAAAAAGAGACAGCAGATGCTAAAGCAGGGTAGTTTCTACTCACGTAGATAACGAAGGGACTCGGCACATGGCCTTTCAGTTTATCCCTGCTTCAGCTTATCCTTCATCTGCTTAAATTCAAATGGATCAGTCATTATTAAAATGATTTTGAAATTAGCTGCTCCAGTTTCATGTGCCTTTTTGGTGTATCCTCTAAAACTTAGTAACTCTTTGGGAAGACAGGTGCTGTACACTTTTGCCATTTTAATTCAGTTTGGAACATGATTTCTAAGCAGAAACTGGTAGCTAATGCTTAAATAAAATTGAATTTTACTCACTGATACACACTGTGAGCCATTTATCCCTTCCAGTGAGCTGTCACATAAAAAAATATAGACTTCTTGTGAAAAATACCAAATATTTTGTGCAAGGTGCTGTGGGCTTACAGTTCTAAGAGATACTGGACCCTGAAAGTGTGTTTTTGACTCGTTTTCTTTTCTTTATTATTGGATAAATATTCTTCTGTCATCCTTGGAACCTTCTACTTGCTAATTCTGAGAAACACTATAAGTAAGTGTGTGCATGAAGCAACGATCAGCCACCCTGTTAAACATTTAAAATCTACTTCAAGCCACTGCTGCATTTCATGCAGTTCTTAGATGCTGATCAGCCTCACGTTGGCATCCACTGGCACTGCCCCAAGCAATGTGCATGGCACGGCTCCCCACGCTCAGCAGGTTTGCCTCCCCAGGGACAGGAGCACAAGTTATGGAGAATTCTGCATTCCCACTGATTTCTATAGAAACAAACAAACATTTTAAGAGCAAACACTGCATAGCAGACAGCATATACAGAGTGACTCTTCATGCTATTTACCCGAGTGGTTCATAATTTTTATGCCATCCTAAAACATTCCACTGGCCACATTCCCCATGGTCATACATCTTCTTCCCCTTCCTCCTATCCAATTTAAAATCTTGCAACGGGGACCATTTAGGAGATTTCTGCCAACCTCAAGCACTTGAAGAAAACAGCGATGGTTCTTACCTTCACATTTGGCAACACAGCACTACTGGAATTCTCCTTTTATGCCTCCTGGAATATTAATAATAGTCACATCCAGCATGAACACACCATATTGAAGCAGCTGACTGCTACCAGCTCCTATCAGAAGGTGGCTTATGACTTCACTGCCTTTTGGCTGTCAATAGTTCCTTAATGAGCAACAGCTCCTAAATGAATGGTTCTGCAGTGAGCTCCACTGCCACGTGGTTTCCCTGGCACCACCTTGCTGCGCTCTGGTAACACAATCCACAAGAATCAAGGTTCTTGAACTATATTATGTCTTGAAACTCCTGCCATTGAAGTCAATGACAGAGTTCTGCATCATTAATTTTTTAAACAAAATTGTGTTTCTTCAGTTTAAAAGGGCTTAGAGACTACAGAACGTAAAGAGAGACAGTAGGAGTCTTAAAATCCTTGACTTGGGTTTTGATTTGGGAAATGAATTAACACATCTCCACCATGCAGATTGTAAAAATATTTGCAAAAATTAGCTTTGTAGCTGAGTTAACTCAAGTGCAGCTTTGCCTTTCATCAGCCAGAGCGCCTCTTTGTTATTCTTTGCACCAGGATGAAATGGATAGCTTAAACATCAAAACAACACAGCCTTACATTCTGCTTACACACCTCTAACAATACTTCTTCCCACCTGTAGGTCACCGGTTCAGAGGTGAACAGGTCATTTCTGTCAGTTCTTCAAATCTAAGACTAGAAATCCTCAGTGCTTAAAGGTTTTTTAGATCAGCTTCTTTGAGTCAAAGTTCCCCACCACAGGTGCGTGCCTCTATTGTCACTAATTGCTGTAAAGACAGTGGATTTTTCCTTCAAGTGACAGTCTTTTGAAGTTGGCTCGGGCACTTTCCTGCTACCTTCCTGCAAATATATACTGAGGATTAAATAGTGACAACAGTGCTCCAGTGAATTCTCTGTATCAATTGATCTGGCAGATGCAAAGAGAAGAACAGCAGAAGTCACTGTGAATAATCACTGCCTAAAGCTCTCCGTAATAAAAATGAAATTTCAGGAATTGTCTGTTTTTGAAGGAAAAATTTATGAAGGACATTATTCCCTTGTTAGTTAGAAATGTGTGCAGTTCAGAAAGCTTTTTTAATTTTTACATAGTCCTAGGCCAAACAAAATTTTTTTAAGGCACTTAATTAGAATAGTGTTACCTTACTGAAGATTATAAAAGGTTCAAAGCTCTTCTGCTGTAGGCTGACATTGAGCATTTTTGCTCAGCCTTGTGTAAGGGGTGGTACCCAGCTGCTCTGGCCCAGAAGGAGCCTCGGGAAAGAGCTGTGACTCTGCTAATGCCTTCCTTATTTCCAGGGAGAGCAAGATGAAGCCACTGTTTACAAGTCACCACGTGCTAATGTAACAGGACAATGGTGAGACCAAGCTTTGTCACAAGGACCTTAAACTGGGCTTGCCCAAGAGTGGCTGCTAC
Source organism: Pseudorectes ferrugineus (assembly GCA_008033365.1). Lineage (NCBI taxonomy): Eukaryota > Metazoa > Chordata > Aves > Passeriformes > Pseudorectes > Pseudorectes ferrugineus. The sequence goes on along the minus strand of QWTY01032735.1, from coordinate 2,243 downwards.
AAATGATTACCTTAAATAGGAGAGTATTTTCCTATTTTTCCTTACAGTTTTCTCTCCAGTGAAATTGTCAGTGAGGACAGTAAATACACTTCAGCTCCATGAAGAGTTAAGAGCCAGTGTTTACACTTCTGTCCCTCAGCTGATCTAGCCCTAATCACCAGCTATAAGTCATTGTCTCCAGACTTCCCAGTGACAGGTCTGGTCCTGACAGACCCCAAGACATTTTTAGCAACACCAACATCTCCATCCACCCTGTGCTCCTTTCTGTCTTCTCTTTCACCCACTGCACCAGGAGGCTTAGTGCCCTCAACATCGTGCAAATGACTTCACAGGCATCACTTAAGATGAATGGGACTGTATTATGTTACAGTCCAAACAACGTGCTTTACAGATAGAGTGATAGCAAAACGGAATATTGCCTTTGGAACTGCATTTCAGAATTAGTAAGTATAGGTCAGATTCTACCACCTTTCAGTTGTCTGTTTCTCTAGGATGTTCCAAGTCTTTCAAAAGGAATTATCTCAGGAGTACAGTATTTATAAAAAGAAGTTATTGTTCATGTAACAGCTGTACCTTCAATACTGAGTCAGAGGGAGCTTTAACACATGTCCAGACATACATTAGTAGGCTCCAGCTATGATAGGCTTCCAACAGCTCTTCCCAGTAGCTTCTGACATTGCCTTGCACAGCAAGTTGAACTCTGGCAACACCAGCAACGTCGGCTTTTATCAGTAAGAGGATGTGTTCCCATCTCTTTAAATCAAACAGTCATATTACTGTTATTCTTTCTCTGACACTTTCAAGACTGTAGTTTGAGATGCTATCAGCTCTCTTAAGCGCTGCAATTAACTCCTTAAGTTGTATGCTAATAAGAGTATGATCCTTATCTACCCTCTGGACATAGGCTACACTTTACACTGGCAGAGAAGCAGCTTGTGCAGTTGGTATCCACTTTCCCCACTACAAATGACAAGCTTTATGTGCTTAGCCTTTAAGATTCATACACAGAATACCAGATGGAATTTTTGACTCTCAAAGACACAGGTTTAAAGCAGCTATGGTAATTAATTATGGTACATTGTTACATACCCAGAAAATCTCCTCATAGTATAGTAGGTGGCCATAATATTTTTCATACAGAAATTACTCAATATTTGAACAAAATAGTGTTTGTAGGATTCCCGAAGGGGTGTTTCAAACTGAGGCACTGAGGTATAGACTGAGCCTTCAGTGACTCACGCCACAATGCTACTGACCCGCCTGCTGGGTCAAGCAAGATCTTACCCCTATGGATGGAGGGAAATAGGTTAAAAATAGGCCTGCTTTTGAACAGCAATGCCACCAGAATTCATACTTCAGTTCGCCTGGGATGTTATCTCCTCTCTTATCTTCAGTTCACTGTAAGCAAGGAATTTGTGTACCATTTGTGCAGTCTTTTCCAAAACCAGTTAGACTAAGAATCAGTAGGAATTTTTATTCAGTGTAAAACACTCGTTCACCAAATCCAGTGTGAAACACTAAGGAACATTTCTCAAGAGAAGATGGAAGGACTGGATGGAGAGAGAACAGCAAGGAGTGCTCATCTTTGTAGGTGACAGGGACCTGCTACAGACCACAGCTTCTGACTGGTCCTTTGGGAGACTGAGCTTCAATTCCAGTCATCATCTGCGATTTAAAATCCCAACTGGGATTGGAGCAGCACAAAAAGAGAGAACAGAAAAGACTCCCAAAGCAACTTACTGTCTTTGTCCCTAATCACTCACTTCAGAAGGGACGAACTAAGGCTGCAGTTCCACCGCAAAGTCAAAGTGGCTGCGATGGCACCTTGGCTACACAGAGCCAATCCCACTAAACCTCCTGACACAAATCATGTTAGAACCCCCTCCTGACTTACTTCATCACTTCATTAAAAGTGACTTTTTCCGTAAACACTATTGCAAGACTCAAGCTCTCCACCAAAACTGTCATTTCATAGCTGTTCTGTTCAACTGATGCTTTAAAATAAAGACCCAGTTCTCCTAATAAACACTGCCTCAAAGATTCAGCACGTCAACCTGCCTGTGTTTGAAGCACAATTCTCAGTAAAATTCTCAGTACCAATGTTAAGAACTGTGAATGTACAAGTTATGCTGTGTTACTGTCTTCACTCTTTTGAACTTTTATACCATACAAGGTAAGTGAAAACTTTGATTCTAACCAGCTGAAAAAATTTGAATTTTAAATTTATAAATAAATTCCTAAGA
>QWTY01032732.1:0-11027 GCA_008033365.1 Pseudorectes ferrugineus | reverse complement strand
ACTTGTCTGTCATTTGATATTTTTATTCTAAGTCTAAAATGAACTTAGTTGTTTATTGTGATTTCAGAACCAAGTACTCAATCAGGGTTAGAGCTCTATGATGCACCCTTGATGTCTTTGAAGAAACATATTATTTGACATGACTATGAATGGTAGAATTCTGTATTTTGACAGCTTGAGCTGTTTGCTGAGCTCAGGATTATGGATCTTTTGTTGATGTTCAGAAGATGCAAGAAGTTTGGGCAGCCTTTGGTGCAACTATTTTATGTTATGCAGCAAATCTTAAGTTTCACAGAACTCATTTCACTTACTTTGTATCTATTAAGGTTGTGTTAGATGATGTATCACCTAAATAAATGGACTGCCTATCTCTATATTTTTTAAACTTCACCTACATTTAAATACCACCAAAGTTTATCTGTTTCATCAAAAATGCTAAAATTTTCATGGTCACCTCTGTGATCTTTTATTTGTTTTGAAAGGTGAAGTTGCATGTAAACCACAGTCAGGAAAATATCCCCTGGAGTTCTAGGGCTGGTGGTACATGACCTGTTCCCAGGACGGGCACTGAACCTTCTCATGAGGAAATTGTGCAGCTGCATTTAGGAAGGCTTTGAAATACTGTGTATTCTGTAGTCATAGCTTTAATGAATGCTTCAGCTTTTTTAATAATCCCTTTTTCTTTTTCATAGTTGCCTTTTGAAAAGCTTCTGGCTTAACACCTGCACCTCTAAGCTGGGTGTGCTAAAAACCTTGGCTATTTGTAAAACAAGACTGAGGCTTCAGGCATCAACCCAAATGAAGTGGTAGCCTCAATGCCTGCTTTGCAGGATGGAGTCAGAATGTTAACCAACAATAGGGACTCCTTCCCCGTGCCAAAGGAATTCTGGTTTTGTCTTATGACAGACTGTCAAGAGAGCTCTCAGTGCTCTGCCTTCCCTGAAGAATCCCCAGAGCATCCCCAGGTAACTGAGTTGTTGCACAGCTCACACTCAGCTTTGCTCTGTGCTGGTTACTTCTTGCTATGCTTCAACTTCAGCAGCACTTTCACCAAACTGTAGTGCTACCTGTAAGAGAGAAAATGGGATTGATGATTTCTGAACTAATTGGATGTAGTCAGCTGTTACCTGCATGAAGTCTCAAACTGATTTCCTCTTACTGTCAACACTTTTTGTCTTTGCAAGTCCTGTTTGAGTTCTGCCAGCAGTACGAAAGCACCATGAGAGCAGCTAGCTTGGGTTTGAGTGCTAGAATTGAAGAAATAAAACTAAGAGTATTCTGGATTAATACTTCAGGAGGGATAGTGATGTTTGTTAGTAACCTTTAGTAGGTCTAAATTACCACTTTTAGAATTATCACACTATTCTAGTCAGGTACTTTAAAACTTCACTCACCAGGTTCTGAAATTTTTAGTCTCTGCAAGATCTTCCTGCCTGCTGACATTAATCCCATGATAGAATTCAAACTTTTCTTTTTTTTTCCCCCTCCAACACTTCACATGGAAGTTATGAAGTCATTTAGCGAGTAATTGATTAAGGAAATGTCAGGTTTTACATGCATTGTCAGCTGATTTTAGATGTACAAGCAATATCTATCAAAGGTGATAGCGGAAGGAAAAGGTATTTTGTTAGAGACAGTGTTCTGTGGTGAGAGGATGTACTGCTTAAATTTCAGTGTCTCTTTTAGACTTCATAGGCTGTAGGAGAGACTCCAGTTTTATAAACCCTGTGGTGCTGGTGAACTTTGATACAAAAAAGTACAGCTGTTACAACTTTCTTAAGGCTAGACAGAAAAAAAGAGTGGTTTTTTGCACAGCATAAGGGTTTGTTGATGACTTTTTTTTTTTTAATAGGGATCTTGGAATAAGCAAAAACAATTTTTTGTCTCCAGTAGCTATCTGAGCACTTGCAGGAAAACATATCTTGTAGTAATACATAAACACTATTTTAAAAACTACATTAGCCTTACAAGAGAAAATAGCATTTGTAATTGTTATCTCTTACAGAGCATATGGAGAAACACAGCGTCTCGCAGGATTATTGTTACATAATATATAAACGTGAATTTCTTTGTGATCTTTTGAACACAGACTATTACAGGAGTGTCAAAGGTGCTGCTGCTCGATAGCTTTTCCCGGCAGATAAATGCATCCTGGCTGCACCTAAGCCTCAGCAGTAACACTGATAGCTCAGTGTGTGTGTGTGTGTGTAATTCCTCCTCACTAGGGGCAGGTACCGGTGCACAAATCTCTGCTTTAAGATCATCCAGGAACAGAATCTCCAGCCCAAGCTCCCCTGTTCCCCTGTCTCTCAGAAGGGTGGCATCTGAGCAGCAGCAGTGGGATGGAACACAGGGGGTGACTGGAGGGTGCTGCTGCCACCTCCCCTGGCAGTGGCTTTGGGGGCTGCTGGCTGTCACTGCTGAAGTCTCCTGTCCCTGCACGGTGATGCTGAGGGAACACATTCCAGCCCTTGAGCTATCCCAGCTCTCAGGCTGGCTCTTGGAGCCATACCTGCCTGTGTTGGAGGTAACAGGCTCCCTCCTCAGAGAGCACGGAGCAGGTACTTAACTGGAGCTATTGTAAACTGCTCCAAGCTTTGCCAGAACCTGAGTCTCCAAATCTAGGGGTTTTTTTCTCCCATCTGGGTTCTGTAATGAGTTCATCTTGTCTGTTCTTCTTTCTTCTACTGTGTGGCCCTGAGAGCATAGTGAGAGGTGCTGTCCCTCAGTGTAACCCTCGGCTCTTGTTTCATATCCTCATCAGATGGACACAGCACAACCCGGGGCCTCTCTGGGGGCTTGGGCAAAGCAGGAAATGGTCATCTTTAGTAAGCAGCATTTTTATTGTCTCCAGATTTGAATTTTCTGATCAAATGTCTTTAGGAAAACTTGTGTTTTCCCCACTTCTGGTTTTCTGAATATTCCATAGTTGGTGGCACTGTATGTGTGCTGGCAGATCCATTGCCAGGAGGTGTGGGGCCCTAGGGATGTAAGGGAGTGTTTTGAGAGGGGGGGGGTTCATTTCAATGCTCCTTATAGATGTTTCTTCAGACCTTTTGCAGGGAGGAGAGGAGTAGGGAATTCTGTTTCTTTCACTAATTTCCCCTGCCACTTTCTAGATTTCCAACTCAATAAAATCCATCTCTGTGCAGATTTTTGAATATCAGTTTCTAGCCAAGATTGTCACGGCATTTACATCTGGAACTTGGAGCTGAGCTCTGAAAGTCTGTCAAGTTTTATGAACCAGCTTTGCAGACCTGTGAAGTTTTCCTTGGCTAACATGCATTTTCTTCCATGTGAGAGAGAGGAGGCTGTCTCGAGTCTTTATCTTTTTTTTTTTTTTCTCTTAGATGAGACTGAAGAACTGAGTAAATGACAGATTTCAAAGAGACTTTTAAAGATCTTATTTCTTTACATTTATTCTTTTTTGGATTTCACTTAGAGACGGTTCTCTCTCAACTCTGCAATGCCTGTGTTAGGATGCTGCTTTACAGGAATTTGGTGTGAAGAGTCTAAAGAAGCTTCAAAGGAGTAATAAGGTGAAAGATCTCATTTCAGAGAGACCATTATAAGAGGATTTTACTTTTTCCCCCAACATTCTCAACTTCTGCTAATGTTTTATTGGGGAAAAATGATGACAAATAGAGGAAAACTTGAATGCCCAAGTATTTAATAAAATAGCGGAAATTTATGAAGAACTAAATCTCTGCCTAAGGAAGACCTAATCCAAATAATTTTATTGAAGTTAGGTCTCATAATTGCTTCCTCCTCCATTCCTCCCAATAAATTATTTGCCTTTTACGAAGGCATTAGTGGAACTTCTTACTACTAAGTTAAGCAAAACTTATAAAAAAAACCTTTTCCCCATGCTTCTGCTGCATAGCAATGTGTCTTTATCAGTAATTGAAAAGTTGTCCTTGAAATTTGTGCTGTATATTATTTCTGACAAATTTTAGAAGAAGTGAGAGGTGCAAAATAACTGTTTAGCAGAGCATGACGTGTTTGTTTCTTCATTGAATTGCTTCTTTAGAAGCTGTAGTGTTTCCTGCATATATTGTGTATGTGTTTCTTCAAATGAGCCTCAGTCTTCCAAGTTCCAATGCTCCCCATTTTCCATTTTGGTCCTAATTTGAGTTTGCATTTTAAAATCCCCGTTCTACTTGCCTGCTCTAAAACTCTTTCTCTGAGTGTTTAAAGTGCAATGTGTTTCAGTATAGGATATTTTAGCCTGAAATTTCATTTAACAATTAGCATTTTCTAATGTTATTTTCTAACTGCAGGAGCCAGGCAGTCAGCCTGTCTGACTTGCAGCGACAATTTTCAAGACTAATGAAGCCAATTATAATGTCAGTGTAAAACAAATTTAAAGCAAAAAGTCTCTAGATCCTATATGAAAGTTAATAAGCATTGATTACATTTTACCTTTTATGTTTTAGTTATCCATACGCGTTTCTCTCTGAACTCTGATTTTTTTAAATGTTTTTGCTGGTTCCTACTGTAGAAATAGGCTAAAGATTGCTTTGGCATTCAGTTAAAAAAGGAACATTGTCCCAAATGTTCTTTTTGTCAATGACCAGAACATGTTAGCTGTGCAGACATATCGCATAAAGGAATATTAGAATTTTAAAAGGAAATTTTAAAATAAAATATAAAAAAAAATCCAGTGAGGCATTATTTAACAAAGTGAATCATGAGGCAGATTAAGTTGCTAGATTAAGGAAAATGAAATAAATGTTAATTTACAGGATGAAATTCTAAAAGGTTTTACAACAGAGAGCAATTTTGACCTAACAAATAACACTGATTCATGCCAGCTCAGGAAAATAAGGAGAACAAATCCCCTGAGTGTCTCAAAGTGAGAGTTTTCAAGCAGGAATAGATTAAGTGTGATGTTAGAAATCAGAGTGCAAATGCACATGTGTTACCACTAATGCTCCCTGGGTTTTATTCAGCCATCAGGAGCCCTTTGCTCCCTTCTGCTGTGGGGATATGGAAATGCCAGATGCAGTGGAAAAGGAATGAATGCTAAAGTCAGTGCTCAAGTTCACAGCACCTCTGCCTCGATTTTATTTTGTTTGGTCACTGTGGGATTTCAAGACAGAGCTGATAGATTGAAGAAACTGTTATGGTGTAAAGGCTTCTTTCAAAAACTGGGGCTGTTTAGGTTTTGGAACTGCTTTTCATGGGTCTTACCTAATGCCATTTAACCTCAGTCAAAAGAAATGTTTGAAAAATACCAGTGAGTGATTCCACAACAATAATTCAGTATTTCAGTGCTTGCTGAAACACCACCATGGTGTATGTTGGGATGCACTGTAACTTTCTCTATAGAACAGCAAAAGTTTAAATGCTGTGAGATTTGCTTTATGCTAATTATAGAAGGTTCTGGTCTGTGGTCACTGTGTGTACAGAAGTCAAATGCCCCAAATCCTCAATTCAATTCTGTTTCAGTGCTGAATGCATCAGTACCACTGCATTTTTTTTGTCATGACATTCATATCTCTTAGATTTTATCATTTTTCAATGTTTTCTATAAATTAATATTGATGGGTTTTGACATCCTTATCTGAAGACCGTTTGGGAGGAGGATCTGCCGAGAAATAGGAGCTCCAGTCCCTTTATTTACACTCAATTCCTTAATGGACAAAACCAGTCTTGTATTCACACTCATTACCACAACAGAAAACTTTGAGTTACACGAGAGGGCTTCTTCCTGCTGAACTGCAACCCTGTGAAAAGACAAAGGGAAGCTGCCAGCACTGCACTGGGAGTTCTCTAAAAGGCAAATCCCTCTTTCTGTATTTACACCTTAAGTAACATTGAAATATCTAAGAAGAGGGTGAGGCTATTCTAGCACGACAGCAACTTCCCATCTGCGTTGAAGCTGCAAATGGAAAATAATCTCTAAATTGTTTCCAGTAGTTTTTTGAGCTTGCTTTTGTCTCAGAAATCCCAACACATTGTTAGCTTGTCCTGTGTTTCACCTCTAATGATAAGGCTCCCTGTACAGAAAGTACTTTATCTCTACAAAATTCCAGAACGAGCTCTCTAAAAGTAACTTTCCTCTAATGGAGGCATTTTAGAAAATTCACTTGGTTTGATCAAGAGAAAAGACATTGGTGAGACTACTAGTAAATATCTGTTATCTTTCTCAATTGATTGTAGAAAGATTGAGAATCTGTGTGGTTAAAAAGTGAAAATCCCAACCACAAACACAATAGGGTTGCTTTTGCCTTTTTATTGCTTTATGTTTTTGCTAAATGCAGCACAAATTTCCTTTTTGCATTAATCTGCAAATAGCATTAAAAAATCTATGTCAGATTTGGAGCTAAAACCACCATAGACTGATTGGGTGAGAAAGACAGCCAAGGGAATATTCCATTTGTTGCATCCAAATTTTGAGAAAAATTTACAAGGAGGACACTCCAGAATCATCATGGAGGTAACACTGGAATTAGGGCTAGATTTGGGCAGGTATTCTGCAAAGAAAAGCAGCAGGTGGGTTTACTAAAATACATCTGTCATGTTACTTGGTATTTTAGCCAATATGAGGGATTTCCATATATTTTTATTTTATATATGTAGCATTAATAGCTACAGCTGAAAATTTGCATCGGTCCATGGAAATGTTGCTCTTGGTGTGTGAAATGAAAGCTTGGGAGCTGCACAGAGATCAGAGCCCACTCTGCCCAAGAGAGCAGCCTTGTGATCTCCTGTTTGTCCAGGCAGTGTGTGACAGTGGCAAGGGGCTGAAATCTCCAAATGCCTGTCTGCAAATGCCACTTGCCCCAGCGTTTGCTATGAATTTATAATCAAACATATACTTTAAAAGGCTCAGTTTAGTAATCTGTCAGTGTGGCTGAAGAAAATATGATTAGCAGTGTAAGTAAGCAAATCCAAACTAATTCCACTTTAGCTGGCATTAGTAAATATGTGATAATTGAGCAGTGGGAACTTCAGTGACCCGTGTACAAATCCAGAGCCCCTGATGTGTAGTACAGGCTGTGCTCACTTTGGACTGCTGTCTCCTCACTGCACGTGTTGCTTCTCCTTAAATTATGGTTTTAGAATATGACTGTTTCAGAGGAAATTAAAATAAACTCTGTCATGCAAGAAAATAATGGTAATTAAAGATAGCTCTGGAATAGTAATCTGTAGAAGTGTCAGAAGAAAATAAAATCGAACCAGTAGTTAGATGATCTAACTAAATTTAGTTAAAATTGAATGTAGTTTGATCAGCTTATGGAAAATTTAAACAATATGACTGATTTTCTAACAGTCCTGGCCTGTTGCTCCAGGGAGTCTTTTTCACTAGTAGTATTTATGTCCTATAATCCACTGGTCAGCTCTAAAACAGCGTTACTGAGGGGAACAATTGCTCTGCAGTACTGTGGATTTGAGTTGAAGTTGTGTTGAAGTTATTCAGGAATAAGACATGATTAGAAATAAAATACAGATGCTTCAAGAAGCCTTCAAACGAGAAGAGGAAAGAGATGTTTTCATTAATATCGAGCATGAAAAACCTGCAGTGTGACCCAGGGATGGAAGTGGTAACTTAGGAAATGTTAAGCACAGCCCATCACTGATCTCTCTGAACTCTGTTCTGTAGAACTCAGCATGGCTTGATAGGCCTGAGCTCAGAATTAAAGCTAAACCTCCCCTGCCCCCTGTGCTTGGCACACTGAGGCTGGAGCATGGGGTGATCTGAAATGCAGCAGATCTGGCTGATGAAATCATCACCCACATGATGGAGTGGGTGGGAAGATTACAAAGCATTCACACGAATTCCTTTGGCATTTGGAAGTGAAGGTGGATAGTGATGTTAACAGAGGGATTTGGTGAGCAGTGGTGGATCTTTTATTGACTTGTGTGAAACAAAGATCGTTCTAAAGGTATTAAGGGCATCCAGCCCCCTTCTCTGACAGTAGGATGTGGTGATTAACAGCAACTTCCATTAATGGATGGACTTGCTGTGTGCAAGAGTTCTCCTGCAGCTGGGCACCACAAGGCTGCAGTCTGGGCTGATTGGAGTTTTTGGCTTTTTTCCATGTGTGTTATGCTTGCTGTAAATGTGCTTTTGATTGTCTCCTTACTCTCTGATAACCACCATGGAAATACAACGTGCACATCTCTTCTGAATGCTCCAAATTTTTTCTGTCATTTATACCAATGGTCTTAAACAGAACTGAGTGTTCTGCAATGTGTGGGAAGTAACTCTCCTTCTGGAACTCATAATCAAATAATTTGGAAAAAAATGTTCTTATTTGTGCTTTATAACAAATTCACATTAGACATCAGGTCTCACTCTGCAGATGAAAACAATGCACTCATAATTCAGCTAAGAAAAATAAAGTATGTTGGATTTCACTGTCCATCTCCAGAGTAACTTAAACTTGCTGTTCGCAGTAAAGTTTAGTTTTTTAATGGCTTTTGTTTTGGTTGGAAGCCCACAGTACACTGTGGTGCTTCTGAGATTGCTTTCTAGAACAAGGCAAAATACAGTTATGTTGGTAATTAATTTAAAGTGGTTTTTTGCGTGCTTTGTATTTAGAACATGTTGAAAAAAAAAGTGCCTTTAGATTATGGAAAAGTGTTCTTCTTTGCATGGACAAAAATCTCATTTGACAGAACGGAAATCTGGTCAAAACCCAGTTTTCTCATAATAGCTACCAAGTTCTTGTAGCTTATTAGTTTAAAATATGGCCTCGTGATGGGCCTGGAGAACACGGATGTCATTTTACTGCGTGGATGGCACCAGCTGTAAACTGGAATTCACTTCCCTACTAAATACCAGGATTATAAGCAGTATTCTAAACACATGCACACAAACACCAGAAATACGAGGGAGAGGAGAAAAAGATCATTAAGGTTACTCTACAAGGCATGCAAGGCTTTTAAAAATTCTTCAATATTATATCTATTACAATTAAGTTGAACTTCAAAGAAGTTTTAAATAATTTGGCTATGGGTCATTAAGTTAACAATGTCACTGTGTTCTTGCTACCTCATTTACCTTAATTAGAGTGCACTTTTATAAACGATGGTAACACTGTGTAACAAGCTGGATTTGATAGCCCCTGCCAAATGCTGGCTTTAAGATGGTTTTATTTTGCTGGCTGTATCCTTGCAGAATAATAATCCATATCAAGTTGTTCTTATAACAAGCTCATCATTGCTTTGGGATTTCATTTATGAGAGATATGTTCTACATAAATGTTTATATAGGAAGGAAATGAATGGATTGGGGTACCTGAAGGGTGTAGATTGGAGATGAAAATGAAGCTGGTACTGGTGTGGATGTCTAAATTTTTTCTCTTGGGAGAAATTCTCCAGTCTTTCTAAAGGAAATTTTTGTCAGAAGAAATCTGTTATGAGTAGAGCCACTTAAAATTAAATGACTTTGTTATTCTCACCTTTCTCACGATTGCGATGGATATATGTGGATGAGTTTTTAGTGTTGCTAGACAAGGTGCCTCTTTTTAATTCATGTCTCTGCCAAACTCTGGGATGATGAAAAAGATATTTTGAAGTATCACAGTTATTTTCACTTGTGGATGTTATGTTTATCAAAGAGCACAGGTCAATGCTGTAGCTGATACAACTTTCACACAAAATCTACTTCTTTTCCTAAAATCATCCTTTTGTTTCTTTGTGGACCTTTTCCAGACAGCTGCTGTTCAGATTGCAGAAAGCTCTCTCTGAAAGCTGATCTAAATGAAATAATTCAATTTACTGATGTCAGTTACATATGAAAGAAACACGAATTATCAATTCTTTGATTTCTTATGGTTTTGCCTCTTTGCACTGTCAATGTAATTTCTATACTTGGTCTCTTTAATATTCCTGTCCCACTATCAGCACCTTTTATATGGGAACACTTGAGTTGCAGGAAATTTTACTGTGAAAGATTGAGGCTGCCTTTAAAATGAAACTGTCGCTCACTGTGACTTGGAAAATCACTTAGTAATAGTTTACATTACGTAGGTTTACATTATGGTGCATGAAATCCACGAGAAAAGGTTGCAAACACAACTAAAAAGGCAAAAACAACAGCTGCATCTCTGTGCCTTGACGAAGTGGCAGATGGTAATTATGTGGCAGTGCTGCTTTGTACATTCAAAGCAAACAAACACTTCTGTACATATGGGAAGAAAATTTATGCTCTTACCTGTGACAGAATGAGGAAAGGAATGTCTCTGTTTTGGGCATTGCTCTCTCCTTGTCTGGTACTATCCCTCGGTGCGTGGCAGGAGAGGTCTTGGGTTCTGGTGGGATGTAATGGGAAATGAGGTGTGAATGCTGATCCATGGCTCCCTCCCAGTTCTGCTGAAATAATCATACATGCCAGCAATAAATCTGTTTAATAGCCTTACTGCTGGGCTGAAGAGGAAAAAAAAGTCAACCCAAAACAGAGAGGCAAATTGTGCTTTCTTTTTTCTATTGGTACTATTCTCAGGAATATCAAATCCCTTTTGCTTCTACACCACTCTGTAGCTCACCTAAGTCTTGTAAGCATCTGGAGAAAACCATGTCTGTTAAAACTGACCTGAAACTGAAACCAAGCCTATCTTCTAGAATCTTGTGATGTTGGAAGCCACATAAGGATATATTAAAGGTATGAGATATGCAAAGTCATAGAAGAAGGAGTGAAAATGTCTCCTTCCTCAACTTGTGAACCTTCTTCTGGTTGACTTCTGCCTTTAACTACCCTGGATTAGAAGTGGAACAGCAACATAGCAAAAATGTGTGCAGTTATCTAACAGTTTCTTTTAAACATTGTTTTATTTAGTGTTTTTGTGTTTATTCTTAATTCTGTAGATTTAGGTTTAATTTTCATGCTTCTCTGATGGATGAATGATGAGAAGGTAGACCTTGGCAGCACAATTGTTTGAACTCTGTGCTCTAATGAACAGGTAGTTTTAATGTAATATATTCAGAGATTTCAGCCCCTCTGTGCAGGTATGGAATATCAGGTTAGTTGTACATTTACTTGCATCCAGCACAGAAGATAAAATTACACACCACTC
>QWTY01032728.1:0-12237 GCA_008033365.1 Pseudorectes ferrugineus | reverse complement strand
AAGAAAAAAAAAAGTCCCTTTAAAGTGTGTTGTAAAGCGCGAGAGTTTATGATAAAACACGCAGTCCCTCGGCACGGGGTTTATGTTCGCTGCCAGGAGTTAACTCGCTCCTCGGCGTCGCGGTGCCGGAGGCTGGAGGGGCGGGAGGTGACCGAGTCGAGCCGAGCCCTGACGCTCCTCACCGGCCCCGCAGCGCTGGGATCCATTCACCGGGGCTGCCTCAAATGTGTCCCTCCATACACGGTTTATAAAAACCGATTCCCATCTGCAAGCAGCTTCTCAGAAATGACTTGTTATTATCGGCTGAGTTTACCACTTGCCATTGGGGTAAAGCAAAACTAACTTTCTGTAAATAAACTTACCCCCCGGGGTGAAAAGGAGATTCCGGGAAGCTGCTGATGTCTTCTTTGGATTGTCCTAAATGTAATGTTTTGCATAGTCTCTAGTGGCTACCTGGTCATTAAAACACCACAGAATTATTCGTGGGGGTTCAAAGAAAAGGGCTCCCACGCTTCCAGGGGGAAGAGATATACATGCTGGATTTTGGGAGTGAGGAACAGAGACCTTCCTTCAAGCAAGCACTTACTTTCCTCCTAAATCACTTTTCAAACCCAATTCACCTAATCTTGGTGACACCTGAGCCTCCCCCTCACTAGTACAAAAAATATTGTGTTGTTGGAGCTCTGGGATGGTTGGCAAGCTATTGATTTCCCAGCTGTTGAGAAGACAGACTGAATACAATTCAGCAGATGCAAACAGACAGAGCCTGGCTGAGAGATTGTTTTCCTCCAGAAAGTAACCTTGTGAGATGCTGAGGTTATTGACTTTGGAGTGGGGAAGGAGGTGTCTGATAATCAGCTCACTCTCTATCTCCCTTAGATTTATAGCTCAGGGCCTCTCTGTCACTCCTGAAAATATAATCACGCTGGCAATAAACCCTGAGGGAAGAATGAGGCAGCAAGTGTTTTTTCTCAGAGGTAACGCAGTGACCTCTGAGTTACATACTTAAATGAGCCATGATCTTACAGCAAGCTCAGTGCTGGGCTACTCGATTGCCCTGTCTCGGTTAAGATGCCATAGCTGTCCCAGCACGTGCAGGGCTGGTAGCGTGTCCCACAGCCACAGCGCAGAGGGGCCCAGGGCACAGTGCCCTGCTCTGGCTCTGAAACTGCTGCCACGAGGCACTGGGCTGGTTTTGAGATGTGTAGTTTGAGAGCGGGGAGAGATCTGTCTCACTTTGTTTCTCCAGATGGGAAAACTGCACCAGAGGGACTGGTGGGTTTTTTGGTTTGGTTTTTTGGGGTTGTTTTTGGTTGTGGGGGGGTTTTTTTGGTTTTTTGGTTTTGTTTTTTTTTTTTTTGACAGAAACATTTCCTGTCTTCTTTGCAAAAATGTATTTTATGACCATTTTGCTGTGCAGATTTCTCCCTCTCTGGACATTGCACAGAGTAATGCAACACCTTCAATCTGTGGAGCAGATACCTCTCAGTTTCTTTATCTCAGAACATGCCTTTGTCTCTCTTCAACCTGTTCTTGCTCTTCAGCAAAAACTCACCTTTTTACAAGCTGTCAAACGTAACACTAACAGCTGGGCATTCCTTTGGAAGTAAAAAAAAACCCAACCCACACATATTTACTTAAAAATCACTTAGTATTTATGACTTCTTGATTTTTTATTAGCCTTTTAACCATGTCTCTCACTTTAACACTAATCCAGAGGGAAGGGGCTCTCTCCTGTGCCTGTAGTAGATATATCCAAACAGAGAAGCGGAAAAGAGTTGTTTAACCACTTCTAGTATTTCTGATATTTAAGGCCATTTTTGAACAAGCAAAAGATCCTGCTTTGGTGTGCCCTCTGCTAAAAAAACTATTGTTTCCAAAAGCCATGGTCTATCTGCTGATAAGCAGATTCAAACAAACAGCACAAAAGGCTGCAAATGCACTGCTTCTACAATCCCATTCCACAGGGGAGGCACGAGGGACCTTCCTTTAACGAGGAAGAACATAATCAGGAGATGAAAGTTTGGCCCTTTGACACAAAGATGGCCCAAGCATCCAGCTCTCCTTCACTTTCTTTCCTAAACTCAGTTGAGTAACCCCAGTCTGCCCACAGTCTGGCAGGCAAAAGGAGGATAAGTGCAACTCAGCTAAGTGGTGTCCATCTCAACTGGTGCAAGTGGTTACTTTGGCCTAAAGCTTGACAGACTGAGAGGAATTTCAAAGAGGCCCAGGGCAGCCACAAGAATGGGTAACAGCTCGGGAAATGTTAAACAACAGACATAAGATTTGAACAACACATTCACTGATTTGCTTCTCAATTTGTTCTAGTGACTCAGGATGGAAATCTGGACATCACTGTGGATAATACAGTGAAAACCTCTGGTCAAAGGTCAGCGACAGTAAAGGAAGCTAATTAAATATTGGATAGCAATGGAAAGGGGAGGCAGGCGTGGGAGAAAGATTTACATAAGCTTTGTCATCGTGTAGATCAGCGGGAAGCCCCTGCCAGAAATAGGATCTCAAAAAGAAAAGAGCAAAATATAATGGCTCAGGGAAAAGCATCACGAATTGTCAACGATCTACACAAAACTGATGTTTGACAAGACCACTGGCTGCTTTGGGGAGTGTGGGATAGTCAGAGGGTAAGATGAATAACACAAATGTGTAAAATAAAATGGGTGTAATAGAAGATAGATTAGGAACTTCTTGGTCCTCATGACTTGTATGAGTAATATATAAACAAGACAAGAGGAAATGGAAAAGAGATCTTAGGAATTTTCTGCACAAGGGAGAGTTAACTTGTGGAACACTGTCATCAGATGCCATTAAAAGCATGGTCTTGATGGAATTAAAAGAAAAAATATAGATGGATAGAGAGAGTTATACTCTCAAATGAAAATAATAATATTTATATATCATCACATTTGGAAGCAAAACAAATCTTCATCTCTAAGCCTAAGTAACTGAATGTTTAGGAAGAAACATGATTGATCTAGAAATGTTACTTTTGGCATTTTTTGCATCTTCCCAGAAGTAGCCACTAGTAGTCATAATTTGAGACTGAATACACCTTGGATTGAGCTAGTATGACCATTACCATGTTTTTAAATCTCACCTGGAGGCAGCTTTCTTTCCTGGACAGCTTTTGGTCCAGCTTGTTAGCAGCAAGTCTTGAACAGAATTCACAGAATAGAAGTACTGAATATGACACTAAAATATTAAGTAGAACAAATCAAATAAAGTTCTACCCTTTTCTTCATGTTATTATGGCATCTATGTGAATTAGGATATCTCATTTTAGTGTCAGAAAAATATTAAGTCTCCAGATTTTTGAAGATGAGACTGGGAAGCTTTTGAAAATATTAAACCCACTGCCTAAATAATAATGTGGAATGTATAAACTGTTACCTCTTCACCCTATTCAAAATAATAATCACGAACATTTGTCTGAGTCTTCACATGTGGCAGAGTCAGTTTGACTTTCCCTTCCAATTCAAGTAATCACTACAGGAAATCTTTATATTTGTGTACCAGTTTTGGGACTTGAATTTGGTTTTAGCGGAACTAGAAAAGAGTGCAAGCATGAAATGTAAAATTTCTTTAAAACTACAAAGAGAAAAATTCCACCCTTGTTTTTGTTCTTTAACATTTAGTAAGAATAATTTTAATTTACCACATCTGGGCAGCTTGCACACTATCAGATAGTGCTTGCATATCCAGTTTTCTAAGTACTCTGGACAAATACAGTGATTCAACAAATTTTTAAAAAATCTCAAATTAAATAAACCCGAGAGCAACCACTGATACTCATCAACTGTCCTTACAGATCTGCAACAATATTTCTTTGCCCTTTCAAACACCCATCTCTTCTAGGCAAGAGGACAAAAGAGCAGGGGGGTCATACCCTGAAAGAAAATACCATCAGTAAATTCAAGCTATTTGAAGCTTAAAAGGAAAATAAGCAGCAAATTTACAGGATTCTAATACAGTAATTCCTCCCTTAGTAGAGACTGAGCTTCAATACCAATTCCTCTGCTGACTGAAATTTCTTAACCACACTCCACCACCTTGAATCAAATACTTTCAATGTGGGATTGCAGAAGCAGGTTACTGAAAGCAACCATGCTTGCAATCACTGGGACACAGTGGACTGCTTTACAGAGAAATATTATTTACCTTGTACAGAAAAAGTAAAGCACAATATCCTGCCCAAGCTTATAGGAAGTCTGTCTAGTTCAGGAAGAGGAAGCTCTTCCTAATTCCCATTGTGGAAGACCACCATTCCACACAGTATTTAATCCAGCCAGCCCAGCTCACACAGCACCACACTTTTGTCACATTTTCTCCATTTCAGTTGTCATTATGGCCGAAGGACAAAAAAGGCTGTAGACTGCCCCAAAGCACTTTTCCTTCAGCTCTTTTTTCAGAACAGGATGCCATTTAGACTCATGCATACGATTAACATAAATAACCTTAGAACTACTTAAATCACAAACAGAGTTTTCAAGTGTTTGTAAACAAAAATGTGTGCCAGGTATACATTTTAATTTATCCTTTCCTCCTGTTTTTTTGCTTACAAACGTTGGTAAATTAGAATATTGTGAAAGCTACATAAAGCTTTGAGTTTGCTCATTCCTCCCTTCATGCCTCAGCACCTTGGAAGATGTTCTCTGTGTACCTTGACATGCAAATGCAGGTTGGTTGCCTCGGATTATTCTGCTATTGATTACTGGAATATTTTTTCTGCTGGGCAGCACTCCTCCCTGTAATTTTGAGGATGGAAAGCCTTTTAGTCAGTTGATTTTAAAAACATGTTTCACTTGTTTGAGACCACTTTTTTGATGTTGAAAAAAGCCAAGAAACAAAGTCACCCAGTTTACTTAAAACATCATGGACACTTGATGGACACTTAACTTGATATTCCTTTAATTCTAGCCTTTTGTCAGTACAACTGATTTCGTTTGATTGCACAAATTTAAATTAAAATGTCCTGTGCTGAAAATGTGACAACATCTCAATAAATTCGTGCCTCTTTTTAAATTTAAAAAAAGAAAAAAAGTAATGTTCCTTCCTCTCACTTTCTGTGCTTTCTGCCCTTTTCCTTTTGTTTTCCAAGCATCCAAAGGTAAAAGAGCTTGATAAAAATGTAGTAGTGGGATGGGGGGAAAGGAAGGAGAGGTAAGAAAACATTATTCCAGGTCCTTGCTCTGCTTTGTAAGGACGGATTTAATCTTTGGGCAGCATCAGAAGATAGGCCTGAATCACTGCCTGATCATCTCTTCACTCTCTCCTCTTTTATCTGGATTACGCTTGACTCTTTTCAGGGACGATATCTCCCTATTCTTGTTTGGTAAATTAGGCTATTGTTTCCCTGTATTTCATTTATTGTAAAATGGTTTCTTTCTTAACTTCAGACCATTGTTCCTGAGTCATGAGCAAGCTGTCAGTGGAGACAGGGTGAGAGGATGGAACTGTGTAACTGGGGACAGATTCTGCCATATTTTGCCAGTTAGCAGTAGCTTGTTCTCAAGTGCTCTTGACTTCATGGCCGTTTGTATCAGAAAAAACATGGATAAAAGGGGTCAAATTCTGCCTTGTAATTGAAAAATGAGGAAAGAAAATTAATATTATGGAATATGAAATAGTGTCAAATGGCAACTTAATTTTCAAGTTAGCAAATACTCAGAATAACAGGCCATGAACTGGGTGGTTTTTGAGAGAGCATTTGTTCACAGTCTGATTTATTACTGCTTCTTGTTGCTTTATGATAAACACTAAAAAAAAAGAAGGAACACAAATACAAACACAAACACAAACATCACAGTGGTCTTTGTTGCACTTAACAGTGAATCTCAAAGCTAACGGGTGTAGCTCAGAACCAGAAACCTCACGACAGAATACTAAAATATGTGGTGCTGGGACTTTGTTTGTTGTCACTGGAATGTATATTCTGTGTGGTAATGTTTTATCTAGTTGTGCACTGAAAATAAAAACCCCAAACCCCACTGTAATTATATGTTGCTTGTTCATGCTGAGTAAAACATGTCAGACATTTGGGGAGAGCAGGCTGAGGTGCAGAGGAACCAAGCATGAGCATGTGCTAGTGTTTCACAGTGTGTGCAGCCTGATTGTTGGCACCAGCATCAGCCAAGCCTCAAGAAAACCAAGGGATTGCTGCTGTGCTTGTGACAAGGGCTTGGGTGAAGGTGGTTACAGGCCAGCTCATTAAAAATTATGAACATGTGCTGTGCCATGTTTGATGACTGTTGAGCGAAGGCCAGAGAGAAAGAGCTTACATAAAAGCCAGGACATAATGCCAGTTGACTCACTCAGCACAAGGTTGTCTCTGCACAGGGCACGTGTAGCCATAATTGGCGCAGTAAGTGCCGCTGTATCTTTCTGGAAGTGTTGGGAGCTGCAAGTTCCATTAGGTGGTTAATGACCACCCACCCACAAGCGTAGGTGATGGGCATTTCACAGGAGGCACAAGGAGAGCTTCTCTGGAGGAGGCTACTGCTCTTTTCTGGCTCTCTCCCCTCAATAGCATCGACATTAAGACCAGGGATACTCATGGAAAATCACATACTTCCTACAAGAGGGCCATGTCCATAACAGCAGGGTGCCTACAGTAGAAGAGGGCAGCAAGACAGAAGTTGTAACTCCCTTTTCCTTCTTAATGGCTCTTTCAAAATGAAGCAGGGATGCAACAGCCTCTGACGTAGTTTTATGGAGCACGCCTCCCATCCTGGAAATGTTTATTCTGAGCTCAAAAATAATGCTGCTGGACCAGATCCATCCCTGGTGTTCATTGCGGGACACTGGACTTGCTGTTGGTGGGGTATCGAGCAGTCTGTGCCCATAGGTGTGGGTGCAGTGTTTCAGTGGGAAGCATGGAAAGGCCCCGCAGAGGCACTTCCATGTCATCATGCCAGATGCTGGATATTGCTCAAGGACACCTTCCCTGTGCAAGGCATGACTCTGGCTCTCCAGTGGAATTTTCACCAACTCCTTTAGACAGACTGACGTAAGGGATCGAGCAGGTTGCGGGGCGGGGGGGCAGGACACATATGGGATCAGTCCCACCAGAAAACAGAGCAAGCGTCCTCGTCTGCGGCTCTCAAACACCCCATTCCTCCCAGTCCCCCTGCCGCACCCCTCTGCTGCCGCGCTGCGTGCAATTCCCCAGCCCGGAGCTCCCACGGACCCGGCTGTATTTTTATTATTCTCCCTTTTTTTTCCTACTTAAAACGCGAAAGGAAGGCTGACACGAGCAGAGCCGCTCCTGACAACGCCCCGCTGCAACGGGCCCGTGGGCGGCCGCGCACCCTGACAAGGGATGCGGAGGGGGCTGAGCTCTGCCCCTCATCCCCGTCGGAAGGCGCGGGGCAGCGGGTGAGCCCCTCGCTGCGAGGGCTCCTGTCAGGCGCCGCGGCCCCCGGGAGCCCCTTGGCGGGGCCAAAGTGAAAGTGAAGCGACTCCCGAAACCCTTTTGGGGGTGGCGGCAGGAGCCATGTGACAGCCGGGAAGCAGCCCGGCCGCACGGGGGGCGAGCGACGGGAGGCGGGGGTGTGTGTGCATGATTTCCAAGGGCTGCGGTGCCCCGCGCCGCCTCCCCTCCCCGCATCCCGCACCGCCGGCATCTCCCTCCGCAGCCGCACTCGCGCCCGTCCCTGGAGGCCGGGCCGGGCCGGGCAAGGCAGGGCAGGGCGGGCGGCTCCCCCTCCTCCTCCCCTCCCCTCCGCCGCGTCCCCCTCAGGCAGGGCAGGGCAGGGCAGGAGCGCGCCCCGCAGCGCTGCTCCCGGGAGGAGGGACTCGCCTCCCCGGCATGATCACGGCTGTTCATTAGGGTGGTCGTCTCTCCACCGCTTTTTTTTCTCCTTTTAGCTATTTTTGGTTTTTTTTTTCTATTTCCCTGCTCGCCGCGGCTGTCAGCGCTCTCACCGCTGCTCTCAGCACCGCGCCGCCCCTTTGTGCCCGGCGCGATGGTGCGATGGTGCGGCCGGCGGGCGCGGGCGGCCCGGGGGCAGCGGCAGGTAAGGGCCAGCGGGGCGGCGGCGAGGGGCTGCGGGGCACGGCCGGGGCAGGAGGTGCCGCTGAGGAGGGCGCGGAGCCGCCCGCCCCCGGAGCAGCCCGCTGCTCGCCCGCGCCTCCGCGGCCGGCCGGGTTTGTGCCTTCCTTTGTTTTATTTAGGCTGTCTGTAAAAACTTGTTATCACCGCCACCCAAAAGGACACCCCCTCCCTTCCCCCCATCCCATCTGGGGTCTCAGACCCTGCCCGCGTTGGCCCTTGCTTTGAGTCTCCCTGTTCCTGCCGAGTATTAACCTGTCTCCAGCTGCGTATCATCCCTCTCTCCAGCCTGCTTACCCCGCTGCCCTCCCGAGTCCCCCACTCCAACCTTTCTGCCTATTTTGATTTTATTTCCTCCCTCCGCCTCTCCTTGGTTTCTAAGGGACTCCCCTCCAACCTGTCTGTAGGTATGTTTGTGTAACCAGACACTGAGAGTAGCTGTCTGCCGAGGAATTAACTCGGCAACCCCCAAAGCTTAGTTTGCATTCAATAGAGGTGTTTGTTTTTCAGGTTTAAATCTCCAGACGGGTTGAAGAAGTCGCCCAAAAGGAACCACTTGGCAAATTTTGTTTCCTCCCTTGAAATCCCACTGGACGTGGAGCAGGTGGGGGACCGGGAGAGGAGAATTTTGGGGGTGGAAGGGGGTGGTGGGATGGAGAGTGATCAGGGGCTGAGTGGTGTGGGAAGGAGGGGGAAAGCGCTTTAAAGTAGGGAGAGTGGAGCTGCACTTTCCCCCTTCCCCTCCTCAGCGGAGGATAGCTCAAGGCTCCTGCTCTCGTTCGTTAAAAATAAATACTACAGAAGTTGGCAAATTTTGTAGTTTTAGAGAAGTGGATTCTCTCCAGGATTAACGTAAAAAATGTTGATGTTTGAGGAACTGCTCTTGCTCAACCCGTAAATAAAGTGGAGATGTTGACAGTTTGTCTAGCCTCTGCTAAATGAGAACAAAAAATACTTCATTTCTTGAAGGGCATCAATAATCGTGAGGGTGGGAGGGAGAGGAAGGGGTTTAACTATTAACCTTTATCTGGGCTCGTAAATGAATTGAAACTCATGTTTCTGAAGCTTCTTTTATGCATTTGCTTTCCTGTTTCCCCCCCCCGCCCTTCTTTCCTTCACTGGAGATGGTGAAAGGTAAATGAAAATAATGATGCTTGCATTAATTGGACAAGCAGGCGATTTTATGGCTCACCAGTAAAAAATAAATGCCACGGGAAAGTTGCTGTTTGCAGTGCAAGCGGTGGGAAAGTGATCTGGAGGGCGTGGGGGGGCGGACGGGACGGCAGAGAAGTGTGGCTGGCTGCTGGTTGTGCTCTTACTTTAGGGGGTTTGGATTTGTGTTTCCAGATCTTCACTTGAAGACGGCGAAGGACAGTTTGTGGAAGGTAAGAGAGCCTCTTCCCCAGCTCTTACATCCTGCCCACGTGTACTGTGAGTACCTGGCTGTTTGCTCAGGCCCGCAGAGCCAGCACACTCGTGCTGGGAAGCGATAAACAGGAGACTGTCGAGTCGTTGCTGGACACGGTGTGCATATTGGGAAGCACGGGATTGTTTAGCAAAGAGATCGGCTGCTTTTACACACTGAGATGCTTGTTAAGCTAATGAATTCCTCCCTTCCAAAAACGGGATAGTCTTTCTTTTCTTAATCAGGACGTAGCTTAGGAAAATAGAAGATGAAGAGTTCAATGAAAATGTTTCTGTTCTCCACAGTGGAAGTAATATGCCTAACTTAACACGTAGGTTGTTTACAACAAAGATGTTTATTTATTTTGGTATGAATTGGGGGGAAAATTACCCTTGTATCTTCTTAATTGCATCTTTTCCAAATGTGGTGTGGTTATTTTGTGGCACGGTTCTTGCCAGAAGTGAAATAAAGTTACTCTTACTAGTTTTGAAGATAAACTATGTCCAGTCACCAGAGGTTTTCTCCTTCCTACAGGCTTAATGAAGTGAAAGCAGGAGATCCTGTGGAGGAGGCAAGGGTGGGAGAGATATGGGATCGTAAAATTTGGCAGAGCAAGTGATTGAGTGGGGTGTCTTTGTTCGTTTGTCAGCATCACAGTTACAAGTAAAATATGCTGTAAAATACAAATTCAAGTAATTTTAAACGAAAATTGAAAAAATGCTTTTCCCCTTTTTTTTTTTTTTGCTTAGTAAGAACAGAGTCTTTCACTTGTTTATCATTGTTTTGTCGTTCTCCTGTCTAGGAATCAAAAATACAAAGACTGAATAATACTGCTTATTCTCATGAATTACTGTAGATATCTGTACAGCATACTCAGTTTGGAGGGAGTTCCTCATCTCCCCCCTTAAATGAGTCCTTGCCAGCAACAAGTGTGTTGATATACGGATCTGAAGGACTTGGGCACGATGCCAGCTCAAGAAATTTAACTGACATGGTTAATAGTGTCTCTACTGTCCTTATCACACAGTAGTTGTCTTTAATAAACTCAGTGACTTCCAAGTGATAATCACAGATGACAAATTAAGTGGAGTCCTAGCTCTCATGTTCAGATGAACTCTCTTTTGCACTGATTGGTAAATATACCAGTTCCAGATGGAGTATAAAAATTCATAAAATATACCTCTCTCCTCTAAATATGTGATTTCTTTCAGACAAATAAAAGCCAAATAGATTATCTGAAAGTATTTCTAAACCTGAAGTGTTCTCATGGATTCCATTGCTAGCCGTGTAATTTTTAAAAAGTTTTTCTGTAGTAATAAATGTATGTGGGACACTGCATCCTTCAAATGAATCTTTATCAAACACTTCAAAAGAGGAAACAATTTTACATAAATTAGGTAAGCCAGTGTAACAAATATAACAAATTAAAACACTCTGTAACTCTTGTAAAGCATTTAGGATGGAAGTGAAAAAGATCATTCCATCAATTTCAATGTGAAATAAGTAACCTTTAAAGAGCAGCAAATACAACTTCAGAAATACGCACACTGGTAAACAGCTGTTTCACAATGGGAAATTGAAAGTTCTTTGAGTACCTCTGGTAATCATACCAACTTTTCCCCTTGTCAAATTAAAAGATTACAGCATAATATGTAACTACAGAAGAAGAGGCAAAGTAGTACAATTGACAGTTTAACTGCAAATTGCATGTATGATTGCTTAGTTTATGACTTTTTTTTTTTTGAAAGGTTTGATCCTAAAAATATCATTGCCGAGTCTCATCTTCCTGATTTTCAAACCTGCTAGATCTTGCCAAAAGCTGTAGAAATGCTCATGTTCTCAGCAGCTGTTAAGAGTTTGCTAAAGCACCTAATAATAACATGTTTTAAATCTTGTGACTGTGATGGAAATACAGTGCTGTGTGTTTAACTGATAAGTTTGGAAATGCTCTTCTTAATGGTCAAGACTGTGTTTTTGAAAATGAATACACGAATGCGAATTGTCATCACAGATTTTGTTTCTTGTGGCTTTGTTTGCAAAAGTCATTCCTTTGAGACTAGTGAAAACTAACAGGATACTACCTATGTCTTAAAAGTAACAATAGATAAATAATAGTACTTTCCTAAAAGCCTGAAGAAGTCTAACAGATTTTTTTTTTAACCTTGTGTCTCCAGTCATATCACAGTCACACCAAAAGTTATTAAAGTGTTAGCTTTTGTCAAAGTGAATGACCCAACCTGAGGTAGTAATGAAATGTTACCTGTGGCCCAGAGAATGGGGCAAAGAAAGGAATGTGCCTTTATGTATAAATTCACTGTATAACAAATACGTTAATTTTGGTCACTCCTCGGCAGTATGAATCTGCCCTATTCATTAAAACTAAATACTTGTTGGTTCCAAGTAATATTTGGAAAGATACTGTGCCTTCACATCATCGAGTATTCCTAGAAATGCTTTTAATTATGTTGATAGGTCACTCCTCCTTTTTGGATGCTCTGAAAATACGATAGTGGCTTTCCAATATTCAGGATGGGAAGTTAAAAGTGATCTTCATTGTTAAGCATTATAACTTTATTTTTTTTCCCTGCAGCCCTCCTCAAACCTGATAGCTTTTTCAGTTCCACAGTTGGCCCCATGTTCCACTTTTCTTTTTACTTTGGAGGCTGGGCAGAAGTCTTGTCAGGGTCTGCAGTTGTACTACTCTGTGTAGGGCTGGGTGTCCATGCTTGAAACCATATGGGTGTTACTTTCCCAGAATTGTTAC